>VYYJ01000084.1:0-116234 GCA_021029165.1 Cyphoderus albinus | reverse complement strand
GTATCATTTGCATATGTATCAAATTTGCCAATGGATCTTCTATGGCATGTATAAGTTTCATTTGTATAATGTTGGACATTGTATATTGCGAAATGTATAATTTATCACCAGACCCTTCAGACTACCAAACTGCATACATTGAGAAAGAAACGAAAACATCTTTTTACTATAATGAGGATGATACTTGACATGTCAGGTTTTTTGTAGGAGAAATTTGGAGCCTGTAGCAGTAGTACATTGGGCAAGGAACCATCAACTTGACTTTTTTGCCCAATAACTGAGCGTGAGGACTTTTTGTTGCTCTGCTATGTATTATGCTTGAAAGAATGAAAACGGATCGATACGATGATGATGATAAATTGCCACTCCACATTTCCTCTTGACTGACAATTTCTATTTGTTTGGTTTTCCTTTTTGGTAAAAAAGAAAATCGGAACTAGTCTTAGAGTTCAAACAAAAGTTCTGTGGACTACTTAAGACTTTTGAAGTGAAAAGGTGAACTTGAAACTACATTTTCCATCGCATACCTTTATGCAAATGCACCTATTGTAAAATTGCGTGTTGACAAAGAGGACCTCTTGCGTTCTTCCAAGACATGACGTATGAATGCGACTATGTTTAAGTCAAAGTTCAACAAATTGGACAGTTATTGTGAAATATCTTCAGCTATATTTCCCCATTGTAGACATATCTCACATCACACTCACATTCATTTGTAAGGGTGCCACTGCCAGCACATAACTTGCATTGAGCAAAGTCCGCAAAATCGACATGGCATAACGATCGCCATAACTATTTTAATTGTTGCTATCGCATGAGAGCACACACGTTATTTTTATCACCAGTCTTTTTACTTTCATTGTACTCTTTAACTACATTACTTGACATGGCAATGCGAGTGATGAAAAACTCCTCATTATTGCCCGCTCCTCTAACTTCTATCTATTTTATGAGTCGGTCGCGAAAATATCATCTTCAGTGGGCGTCCACAAAAGAAAGGGAAAAACTTTTGTAGCTCCTCATTTCTCTGAGTTGCAAGAAAAAAGATGAATTCGTGACTTCGGTTGTCAGCAAGGAACGGTTTGGCAAAAAGTCATATTAAAAGGGTCATAAAAAGTAACATAACATTTAAGAGCGTATGTGTCATAAAGCCTGTTCTTTCCACCAGCAAAACAATAAAGTATTTCAGGCTTGAATGATTAAAACGGTAACTTCACTTAATACGCGAACATACTTTCGTACTAAGGACCCCAATGCAAAAAATCTTTATCCACTGCTCAGCGTCCGTTCTTTATCTTTTCTGTTGCCACCGCTGTAGATCCAAACGAAAATTATACCTTGGATGATGATGACTACAAGATGACATTCATAGATTTTTCAATCATGTAACGTACACTTTAATGCGAGTTGTTTGCAGATTACGTTTATGTCGTCGCTTACGTTTATTAGACATTTTGATGAAATCTGAACAGAAGCGAATGAATCATGTAAATAAACCCACGTTAACCAAGTAGTACACTCGGTTGAGTGGATTATTTCTGTCTGTCTCCAAGAGGGTGTGTGGGTGCAACTTGGAGAGAAAACAGTGAGATCCTTCAAATAATCGTACTGATCCCAGTGAGAGCGATGGTTAAAACAAATACTTTATTGTTTTCGAACTGAACCACCTACAGTGTCGTAAAAGTTTCCTGGTGAGCACGGGCCAAGTAGATAGTATCCACTCATTTTTTCAATCACTTCTCGACGCTCAACTGATCTGCTTTGTATGCTGCAGTGGTGATGATATTTTCAGGGCTCTTAATGCTCCCCTCCTTGTCATGGCAAACTGCGCAGTTTGCGAATATAGATATGCGATGCCGACAGATTTAGATTTCAAAATGTGTGCCTATAAACTAAAGTGGTGCCGTAAAATTAATTATTTATGCGTATTGACGCCGTAAAGGAGTAAAAATTTAGAATATAAATAGGAGAATTTTATTTGCTCATGATAAGGAAGGCGTAGGAGTTTCCGATTTTAATTTTTACACGGATTAACGTAAGAAGTCTTTCTATTCTTCATGGTCACCATCTTCGGAAATTTCCAATTCGAACTCATTCGTTTCGCCAGTTTCCCCGTTCTCTTGAACGGCTTCGTCACTGGTAAACGTCGAACCTCCTTGTTTTAAATTCTGCTCTATCCAACACTGCATCTTCGACATGAAAGCAACTAGTGCTGGTCCAGTTCCTAAATTGTTATTAGGGAGATTGTCATCCTTCGTACGGTGACTCTTTGCTGAGGAGGAATGTCCAGCCATCTACGTCGTAAACAAAAGTTTGCCAATTATCATCTTTTCATTTAGCTAATTCACCGGAAACTGATTTGCCACAAGTCTCGTACTTACTTGCACGTGTGTGTTTTAAAAATCAACTACAAATTAATTGGGGAAACCTTTTAAAACTTAAAACTCTCAAGACTTATTTTAGTTTACCTTTTTATTTTGTTTTATGCTTTTCTATACATCACAATAAAACCAGCTCGCTTCAAAACTGCCAAACCACACCACTTTAGGGGATTAGTCTCAGCTAAAACTCATTTCAAGACATAAAGAGTGTACATGCTATGCATATTTAATGTCTTGTCCTAGGAAAAGTTTGACGTGTAATACTGTGACGTGTAAATATGTACTTCTACGAAGTGAATGTGTGTGTGTAAAAGAAGGATTGTATTTTTCATTATTACCTTACAGCAGCCATTGTATTATTTTTAGTATCAAACATGAGTCCTACGCCACAGATACGTCCATATTAATACATAGGTATTAATGGTATAAAACCAAAACCAAGGGTTCTAGTTCTAATAGTAGTAGTTTCATGTACATAACTGACCATGGCCACGCATACTCGCTAGTCAGATTCACTTCGATAAAAATAATTCGTAATTTTAATTTCAATTTTATCAGAAACATTCAGAGATAGTAAATTAAATTTCTGGTCCACATCCAACATTATGTCATGCCGCTCAAGTAAGCTGGAGCATAAAATACTTAGATGGAGCTTGCCAACAAGCAATACGCTAGACCCGAGTTAGATTACCTTCTAATGTTAGACATGCCGCTATTAGCTAAAAGAAATTGACACAGGTTATTATTCCGTATCCAATGCTCTTAACATCTGCATTGCATTATATTAAATTATTTCTTGCTGACTCCCCCGTTACACGCTTTCATCATTACGCGTTGTATGACGAGAAATAGTAATATTACTAGTAATAATAATAATACTACAACACAATGGTAATGAAAATATCATGTCCTCAATGCTTAATGTGTTTTGTTGTAGGTAGCGCAGAGTCAGAAAAAGGAAACATGTTCATTATTATTATTAATGAGGAAAGGGGAGGAGAACGAAGAGATTGGAATGTCTTCGCTCAAAATTGGCAAAAAAGGAAAGCTTCTTACTAACTTTTCTTGGCGAAAAAGCAACTTCAGTTACAATGTTTTTGTTAGCTTATTTACTTGCGAGTTTTTTCTTTCTGTCGTGTGTTCGGCAACGTGGCTAAATAAAGGAACACAAAGGATGAAGGAAAGAAAAGTAAGAAAAAAGTTTCCGTGTTCCACACACACACAACAAACATCACATACAACATCACATGCCATTATTGATGATGATGGCGATTACTATTATTATTACGAATCCTTTTGTGGTTTCGCTTCTCTCTTGGTCAACAAGAGAAAGAGGCAGGAGAGAGCTTGTTATTATTATACGTCAGTAAGCCACTAAAGCCAGAACAGTAAAACATATCATAGATCGTCAGAGGAAGCGAGAAAGAAATGCCCTTAGACACACACTCGGACAGACCTGAAGAGAGCAGAGGAGAAAATATTGCGCGATGATATTAAGGTTATGGATATCAAATGTCTGTAAGTCAACATATAAAAGCAAGGTGTATAATTTCGTGAAGTTTGATACTAACAGCAATAATCGTATGATACGGCATAGATAAGTGGATGAATGAAAGGAAGGGTTAAACACTCCGTGTACATAACGTGCTATAGAGGCATTACGTCTTTATTATATTGTGTTTCTAGCGCTCAAACTATTATTGTGTATGCTCACTGAAAAAATACTTTCTTTTGAATCTTATTATTATTGATTTTTTCTTTGAATCCCTCAACTTTTTTTGTCTCGATTCTCTTCTATTTTTGCGTTCGTCTTACATAGTTTAGGTTTACGTAACTGAATATTTAAGTCACTTATTTCATCTATCTCTTCTAATGTGCAATGTGCTCAAGACAGAGATAGCGCCGAGTCTAATCGTCGGCGCACATTAGCCAGATGCATTTCCGCTGGTAGCCTTACGCTGACGAGTTGGAAGATCAAGAGACAAGAAGAAGTAGAAATTATATGAAAAGCGGCAAAAAGATTCTGAGAAATGGGTAATCGTGGAAAGCATGAAAAACTTGGAGGAGAGTGAAAGTATAAAGGGCTTGAATGGTACTCGAGAACATACTTATCGAGTACTGGCACTTTTGTTCCAGGCGTTGCTTTCCTTACTTGCACACATGGAATAAAGGAGAAATGCACACATATCCACAGGAGAGAAAGTGATGGTGTGCGTGAAGGTGGTGGTAGTATTAACGTTTCAGTATCATTCACTAACCCAGACAGTGTAAGTAACATAGCAAACTTTCATTTTTATTTCTTCTCACACATACGTCGTTCTGACTCTCACTGTCTATGCATATGCAAGCAACCAGCATGGAGAAAGAAAAAATGCCTGTTTTCTCAATGGCAAGAGAAAATGCCTTTCTGAAATGAAAAAATGCCTGCCAATACAAAAATGGACTGGCGTGTATGCAAAAGAAAAGGATGAGAAAGGGAAACGTGTGTGGAGCAAGAGTGAGAGAGAAAGATAAAATATAAATAGAGGAGAAAAGATGTAGGTACGTGAAATATAATGGAGGTGGAGTGTAACGGTAGTTAGCTGTGAAAAGGAAAGAGAAAGAAGTGAAAGAAGGTAGCAACCAACGAAGCAGCATTTTTTATATTTCAATGCTTTCAATTCTTTCATGCTTTTCCCCTTTTTATTCGGTTTAGACAGGTAATTTATTTTGCAACATCAGGTGGATGAAGTCAAGGTAGTGCAACGTGGTGGATTGCGTTGAATGAGCATTTACTGGGAAATTGAAAGAAAAAATTGTTTAAAAGGAAAAAAAGTGAGTGTGTGGGTGAGTGAAATTTTCTTGCATCAACTGATTATCCTCATCGTCTTCAAAACAGCAACATTTTACATTATGGGAAAAGGGATTTCCAAAGTGCATAGGTAAATGCAGTCGGCGGAGAAAAGGGTAAGATTTAATTTCCGAGAAGACGTACTTTCTTGATTTATACTGAAACACAGTGGCAAATGGTTTCCAGCCGTAGAGGCACAAAATACTTTTAAGTGGATTTGGTAACTATTTTTAATGTCTCGGAAAATCTTTACTATTCTGCAAGCGGAAACTTTAATTTACGTTTTTCTTCTTCACAGTCGTAAAACAGAAAGGTTTGATTAGTGTCAAGGGTGTTGTTTTTTCAACAAAGAAATAACTGAGGATAAGTGGTGAGGAAACGCGTGGTGTGGTGTGGGTTTTATTTTTACTTTTTTCTGTAAAGGAGAAAGTGTTAACCCTGACTTGTTGTATTCATTTCCCGTCGCTTCGCCCACTCACGAAAAGGATGAATTCAACCAGAACGAAGCCACTTGCATAGAAATCAATGTGTGAATGAATGAAGTGGTGAAAATCATTCCTTTTTTATTATTGAGTATACAATTTTTGAATTAAAAGAAATCCTTGGAAAAATGAGATCTTTGTTGGCGTAGAGTCCGCATAGCAGAGCAGAGGAAATAAGTGTAGCTACCTAATCGGGAAATCGTATTTCATGGAACAGACAGGCGAAGTATGTCGGTACGGCATTTATTTACTGGGCCAACTTAGATTTTCTCATTTCTCTTCTGCAGGCTGTCGCATTCCTTAGTATTCTTTGCAGACAGGAGAGGAAGACTCGAGGCTCAAGAATACTTATTTTTTGAAGGTAAAGTTAGTCAACATTTTTGCATACTCGGTCAGACTCCAGTCGTACTGTTGTTGGTCGGAAAAAAGGACGGAAGAAGCAGCATGTTTCTATAGGAAAAGGAAGATAGAAGACGAGTTACTTTTCTGGGAGAAATCCGTAGGCAATGCATGCAACGGAATATATCATTTTTATTTGTCCCAACGGATAAATAATTGTTCTGATGGGGAGCTTTTTTCTCCGAGACGAATATAATATTATGCATGAATGCAAGCAGGCGGGAAAGCCAAGCAAGGCAAGTAAGCAAGCGAAAAAACAGTTTTTTCCGCGTCTTTTTCAGGCTCGGGCCAAGAGTAAAGTACACAGGGCGATGTTGATGATACGGTGGTTGGTGATGGTGGCGAAGAACCAGCACACACAAGCAAGTACAAGTAAATTGCTCGACTCCTTGGTGAGCATCTGTCTGACTGAATGGAAACACTTTGCTGATATTATTATTATTATTATTATTATTATTATTATTATATAAAGGGCATATATGCATGCATAATTTTTCCCATGCCAGGAATGGATCATTTATTGCTTTGGTTGTGTTGGGTCGTTTTTAGCGAGCTCAGTGGTGCCACTATTGCTATTACCAAGACATCTACTGCGACTACTTTATAGTAAATCACACTGTGTCCCACTATTACCAACACCACCACTTGATGATGATCATTCTATTATAGCCGCTATAATGTGGCTACACAGACACACACAAACACAAGTACACGTACACATAACTAATATCATTATGATGGGTGAAGAAGTCAGAGAGAAAGAAATAAAGTGGTCAGATTTTCTCTCTGTCTCTGGTCTCTCTTCTCTCCCCAGTTAACCACATGAATGCATCCTCTTATAAATACACTTGTGTTTTCTTTCTTGAACAGGAACCACAGCTATTCAAAAGGACTGAATGAATGGGACGAGAACAACAGGAGAGGTAAATCGTATTTCATATTTTTTTCTACTATTCGTGTCAGAAACCGTATTGTCCACATACTTAGCGCTTCGAGACTCTATGTATCTACATAAAATGAGTGGCCAAAGTACTGAGAAGATAAAGAAGAGGAGAAAACTGGTGGCTGGCGGTGAGCTGCAAGGAACGTTGCACCTAGCCCATTTCTACATAACTAATCATACTATTAATATAAATATTTTTCCATTCTTCTTCCCCGCTTCCCGGTCTTCTCCGCCTTCTTGTGAGGTCAATGTGGGTAAAACCTACAACGCATCCTGGCGAAAAAACGTCGAGTTGATGTCAAAGGCACGCCAATTCATTATATTATAAATAAGTGAGACAATCTTCTCTATGTGCCTCTTTCCATTCCTACAATGGAGTTTAAACCTATTTCAGTACTTCCTTTTACACCACAAGCAAACTCAGGGGCAAACTACGCCGTGTCAGATCGTTGCTTGGTAGTCAAACTTCATTATATTGGCCTGGGTCCTCTTTTCTCCTTACGCGTTTTGATGCTCATGCTACTGGATGGCTCACTCGCTGTGTGTGTCATCTCAAGGAGGAAGGAAAATGATCAATGATCACCCCCTTTTCGTTCCCAGTTGAGTTTCGTGTGTTCCTTGTCTTGACTATGTGGGAGTCTTCTCCGCGTTATACTTATCTCTGACATTTGAAATGACAGAGTGGTCTCAAATTGAGATTGAAACGAGGAAATTTTTCTTCGACAGTAATTATTATATTAAATATAGTAAAAGCCTGCGTAGTTACCGCTCCCGGTTAGAAAACTCTAAATGCTTTTTTATGTTGCAAAAATGCCTCTGGTAAAATGGGTCACTTGGTATACACTTGACAGTGTTTCAGGGGAAAAAATAACTTGACACTGCGTCAGATGCATGCCCACTTAAAAATAAAAGCTGAAAAAGTCTTGCGTATGCTCATCACGTAGGCTGTGTTTTCGTCTCATTATGTTCCTCTCCATCTTCTAGACAATTCTTGCCATCCAGCCTCTTAGCGTTTTTTTTACAAAATTTATTTACAAAATGCTTCCTTGTGCTTAATTTGCATAAAACTCCATTTACTTCCCGTCATTCCGTCACCGGAACCAATTTCTCCCTTTTGGTTTTTGAACAGTCAGAAACAATATTAACCGAAAGACCGAAACAATCAAACGCTCGAGCAATCACACAAAGACCATTTTGCAGCTGCTGCTCCATTCAAAAGATTGCTGTAATTTCAGACAACTAATTATTATCATGATGTAGTAGAAAAGAAAGGTTGACTGACTGCTCTGCCAATTTAAATTGACTTCCTTGGAGAAATGCAGAATTTGCGGTCAACCAAAGAAATGCTGCACATCGCATTTTGTATACTTTATCAAATCCTGTGTTAAGATGATCGTCGCTCATAGCACCAAAATTGAGTGACAGCACAGTGTTGACTTATATATTTATATTAGAGAGTGAGAGAGTTGTAAGCATGAAGGGTACTAACTTATTCGAAAAGGAGTATCGAAAAAGTAAAATTACAAAGCGGTCGATAATGATCTTTATAACTTTACTACATTGCTGATGCCGAGGCGAGATGGTGACTAACCGAAGTGGAATGGAGGAGGATTAAGAGAAAATCTTGGCAGGAGAATCTCCTGTCCCGCAAAACTTACGACTTTTTCATCTCACTCTCTGAACCCATGAGCATTCATTTATTTACTATTACCATTATCTGCCATTATTTTTCTAATCTACTACAACAGGGTACACAAATTCTTCGTTTCTGTTGTTTGTGAAAATGTGTGATTACAAGAATATTACATAAAATTGTTCTAGCCCACAACGTACTATAAATTGTAACCACAAGACTCGAAGGAAGAAATAACCGCTCAGCTCAACATCAATTGCACTTTTTCTGCATGAAATACTGTTTTGGAGAGAAAACTTGAATTTTTACACCAAGCAGGACGGCACTGTGTGACTTACTTGTTCACGGTAAGTTGTTTTGGCAGATAGCTCGAAAGAAGTAAAGTTGGTAGTAAGGCGCAACAGCAGCAGCAGCGACAAGCACATTGAAATTTTATTATGCCAATACCAGCCATATCATTACATTTTTTGTGCATTCAACTTTTCCCCTGTTCCGAAAGGTTACTAACTGTGTCGTACAAGAGTGCAGAGTGCGATCCCGCAGGTTGACGATTCGTAATGGTTTCTAGATATGCATCAGAGGAGCAGCAAAGCAAAAATTATCGTAAACCGACCAACGATGACGTAGTTAACGACGATAATAATACACTTTTTCAGCTTTCGAAAAAATATTAGGCCTGGCATTACGCGTGTCTGCTCTTTTGGACAATGTTTCCCAATTCTTTAAGTCTAATCTCATCTCAGATTTAATGATGCATTACATTAATGCAGTGTACCACGATAATGGTATTCTTGCTGAAGCCAGCAAAAATAAGGATTGAAAACTCGATTTCCTCGGCACTAGCACTAGAAACGGGCCTCACTTTAGACTACTTTAGTTAGAGTGCGGCTGTTTGTGTGTGCGTTTGGAGTGGAGGCAGGTAACAATAATGGAGCAACTCGCAGCAGCAGCAGCGGTAGTGTCATGTCATAATATAGCATGCCACACACTGCTTCACAAAACGATGCGAATCACATAATTTTCCCCTCTTTCTTCTTTCATTCTCAAGTTAGTCTTTTTTTCTCATTTTGTTAATGGAACATCATAAACACCTTAGGTGTGCTGTACTCTTTCCTAGTAGGCATTCCGCGTATAAATAAGGTTTTTTGTCTGTCCTGGCTTGACTTGACATACTAAACTGCTCCGCTCGGCGTGCTTTATAACGCGAACATTCAAAATATAATATCGATATTTCCGTGAGAGGGAGAAGAAAGAGATTTATGAAGAGAGCGAGACGAAACGGATTATCGAAGTAACAACAACATCACCATAGTCCTCGACTTCTCTTCTTCATCTTCAATTTCATTTCATGCTGAAGGAAAAATAGTCGCCTGTTGCAAATTATCCTTTTGCCCCGGGAGAATTGAAAAATATTCAGGTAATTGGCACCATGTCTTGCCATAAAAGCAATTTAGAGCCACACACATCCTATGAATATATCAAATAGCTAATAATAATATTATTATTTTTACTGCGACCGTCCACACTTTGCGTACGTATTTATGCATTCATGCGTGGCTCTGGCTCACTTGCTAGTTTAATATTTTTTTTTACATTTTAATACATTTTTTTCTTTGCAACAAATAAAATAAAACTGCACGCAGAGAAGAAGACGAACTAAGCTAGTGAATAATAGGATAACTGTGGAGCGTTAAGTGAAGAAAGAGAAGCAGGCGAGAAAAAAATACCACACAAAAACGACTTTTCCTCTTAGCTCCGTCTTGTTCGTTAGTTGGCTCAAAGCAAAAGCAATGAAGCACGGAGCAGAGTGCAAAAGAGTATTTTTATGGGCTAACTCTGAGTCTCCCTTTTTCGTTCACACTTGCAATAAATAATGATGTAATGAGGATGATTCTGATGAGAGGAATAATGATGCTCTTCTGCTGAAAGTAGGAAGGAAGGAGGAGAACAACCAACAAGAGATTCATATTGAGAGTAGGAATGTATTTAAATTTCACTCGAACAGGAAAATACACGAAGCTCGTCTTATTGCCACACGATGAAGATGATATGTTGATGATGGCTATGGTGTGTGTCGTTCATGATGAGCATGATACTGTAAAAAATAAATAACCTCGACACCAAGTGAGCAACAGTCTACATTTTTCTTTGCCGTCACTGGCAGCGGGGAAAAGAGAACAGTTGTTGTTTCAATGTGTTTCGATATGTTTGTCCTTATCAATATTTTCTGATACAGCAAATTACCGAAGAGAAATCTCTTCTCATTTATATTTTTACTCCCAGAACAAAATTATTCTCGTATCATCAATCTTGGATGGCATGAAATTACGAACCTACATAAAATATACAGGTCATACGCAGTTATCATCACCCAGAGTTGGCGATATGGAGTAACGACTAAGGGAGTGACGATAAGAAACGAAGGGAAACGAAATATTTACAAAAATCGAAAAAAGAATCTGATTATTGCATCATATATCACGTAAATATCACAAACAAGTATTTTCTCAATGTTTACTTGCTGATCGATGACGATTTACCATATCAACTGGTAATAATAATAATAATACCAATAACGTAACGATAATATTAATAACAATACTCGTCCTTTCATTTTTTGTTGCTCAAAGTTATTCCCGTGATGACGATATCATAAGGAGTGATGATGATGGTGATGGCGATGATTGAAAATAACTTTTGTCAAATGGCGCTGTTGATGGCTGCTTTTTATTTTTACTGTTGTTGTGAGGAAAATGCAAAAATAGAGTTGCATGAAATGGCTCTCCAAACATCATTCTGGTAATAGTGCATTTATGTATATTACGAAGTCATGTGGGAAAGGCGTTACGATTTTGTGCATAATAAAATAATGTGTGTAACTCCACTGAAGGATTACGCATGCATTATGCAATTTGGGGGTGAATAATGCTCGGTTTGCTTCTTATGGCTTTCTTATTGCCGTGTAAAAACAAACCAGAACCGCGGAAAATTATGTACGCACACTTCTGCATATCATTTGGACGAAGAAACAAAAATCATTCATGATTCTTTATGGATCACTCAGACCCATCAACCACACCAGACCGACTGACAGGAGAATTCTTGAGTGATCCTAATGGTCCATCTACTAACGTCGTAAAACTTAGCGGCAAAGGATACTTTTGTGTACAACAATTATTGCCACAACAGAGATCTGTCCACATTTTTTAAAGAGAGGTGGCTCAGGCAGAGAAGAGAACAAGCGTAAAAAGACGCTGATACCGTCAAAAATGTTCACAAATTTACAAGGCTACTACCCAAGGAGGCAATTTAACGCAGAAGGCAGATGGATGAGTCGGCTAAGTGATTGGTTGAAATATTAAAATGAACTTCAATACATCTGATTCATTCATAAAAAAAGCAATGAGGGTGTGAGGGATGTACCCTAACTCAGTGCCATCAAAATTATATTGAATAATAAATAAATGGCGTAAAAGTAAGTGAGCGCGTAAAAAATTTAGAAATGCCAATGTTTTCTGACAAATAAATAATGGAGAATTGTGTCAAAACGGTTTGGTGGTCATAAAATATTCTTCAGCTTGAGACTACCCTTGATCCACAAGTAATAATAATTTTCTTTATGATATCGCTGTGATGGACGTAAAGAGTAAATGAGCTGTAATCAAGCAGTAATGTAATATTGGTTGCCATTTTTGTACAAAATTTTGATGTCCTTCCTTGTTCTTATTTTCACCATTTAATGCAAATTTTTAGTTGACTGGTGGATAATTTATGACGCTTGTGCAATCCCCTTTCTTGCTATTCATTATTTATTCTCGGCAAAACCTCATTCTATTCATGCGTAAGTGTAATATGAGACGCCTCAAAAAAAAAAACATGAGTTGTTTTTTGAGTAAATCCACACATTCTCAATTTCTCAATAGATGTAAACAGTCTAATAAAATTTCGTACTGATATTTTTATGTGTACTCTAGCGGTACATGCTTCATTATTATAGAGCGTGCGCCACATGAAAATTGGTTTCTCCTTTTTTAGCAAAAATTTTCAAAGTCTGACAGTGGGACAAGGCAACAATTTCTTTTTTCTTCTGCTCGGATTAAAAAAAAACTTGCGTAGTGATTCTAACGGACACAATTTTATTTAAGTATTAAATTATTTGTGCTGAAAAAAATGTGTTCAGTATATTTGGTAGTCAATGGCAGACATGTGCGTATACCTAAGCACTTACTTAGCATTGGGTTGGTTGTACCGCACATATAATGAATTATGTATTCTATTGATGATATGGCGGCGAAGTAGTTTGCGGCTTTCAGCCCCCATAAAAGATTCCTTGTCGCTTTTGTCATCGAAGCTGCATTTTATTTGTGTCAAACGAACAGACATTTTCGGGGTTTCACTTTGCTTGCAGACTATAAAATCGAACCGGTCAGTGAAGCAGTAGATCAGAGACTAGAGAAAAGCATAATATTTTTGTTTTTCACTCTCTTCCTGTCTTTTGTCAAATTGACTCGAATGCGCCTAGCTCACGTTGCCATTTAACTTTTAACATAATATTCTCATCTGATTTAACATGTTTTTGTGTGAAGTGCTCTTCTCTTTGGCCTTAGTGAGTAACTCAAGGAAGTTGTTTTTCACAACGAGTCCATCCAGACACAAGGGACTGGAAATCGAGCTCAAATACTAGATATTATTATTACAAATATTTCAGTGCTTTCAACTCGTAAACAGGCTGTTAGGAATCTCCATAATTTTGATAGAACATGAATTGAAAATTCTGAGAGAAAGATCTTTTGTATCCTTAATCAAATATCTCTTGCACTTATGCCAACGCAGTTACCTTTGTTGTGCAAGGTAAATATGATAATTGTGATCATCATCGTCTCTTCAAGATCATAACAGCTTTGGAAAAAAATACTTTTACATAACTTCAAATATTATCTTCAAACCAAAACAAAGCTCCTTCTGTCCCTTTTTCTTCGCAATTCCTTTGTTTGTTCAGATGCCTTTTGTCATGTCTCCGCCAGGAATCTTTCGAGAGAGCACTACGTTTTGGATTTTTAAACAGGTCGATTATTCCAATACCTACGTATTTTACAAATGCTGACAGGAATACCATTATTTGCTCACAGTTTGCATATAATTTTACGTCGACTTGTACCTATTCTGTTTTGTAACAGCGACACAATACGTTCGTAATAAAATAAGCTTACAAAATAATATTAACAGCGTGTTCTCCTTCTCGTATTGTTTTCCTGTCAAAGAGAAACAAACAACGAATTTTGATCGTTCTTGGTGTGGTCCCTTTTTGTCCCACCAATCTCTACTTATTTAGGTGTTGCACAAACTCACACAATTTCAATTTCAATCATGTCATTTTTATTATTTACAAATTACAGCTCCTCGCTCTCGCTCGTTAAACAGCGGCTAGCAGAGTAAACGATGCAAAGCCGACATCTGCTCGTGTCCCTTCATTTTCCTTATTTACGATTATTGTATGATCAAAGTAGATTTTAAAAGAGGCAAGGACACAGACTGCGTACTTAGCGAAATTCTCTTTATTAATGCTCTGATAATAGTTCCAAACTTTACTTTGAAAAGAGAATGTATTCAGTGTACAATTTCCATACGCATAAGAAATTGTAGATTTTTTTACAAGAAAATTTCTCATTGGGGAACGTTGTCCTCTTCAAAGTGCACTGACAAGAGTAATTTTCATTAAATACTTATTATACTCTCGTCTATTCTTGAGAGACGGCGCGTGTGCCTCCTTTTGTCTCTTTTCCCTGTATTGATAATCATATTACCACGAATCCTCCAAAATAAGAGTAAATGCAGTATTTTCATAATGGATTGGAACTCCATATTAGATAGCAGGTAATAATAATACTAGTGGTGTATGTTACGTGTGTAGACAGAGAAACTACTTCGCATATTTGAGAACAAATGCATACATTTATTTTTATTGTGTACACTAACAAGCAGAATGCAAGGAAAGAGTCGCAATCGAACAGAAGGTTGAGTTTGAGGTGCTCGTTCCGTGTAACAATAAGAATATGAATGATGTCGTGTTTTGTACAACTTTTTGTGCCTATCTTTAAAAAAAATAAGGCGAAAAAGGATTTTTTCTGCTTTTCTCTTACTTTTTATTCAAAGAAACATGCAAGGCAAGCAGGCGAAGCCACTGGAAACTACAGACATAAGCAATACAGCTAAGTGGAGACTTACTGGCAGCGAATGAAGGAAGACGGTCTGTTGTACAACACAGATGCATAATAAAGATTATTGTTACTATTATTACATTACATTTACATTATTATCATACATAGAAAAAGGAGAGGATGCATGGAACGCGTAATAAATATCTGATATTATTGGAAAATTGCCTCTACGCACACAAGACTTATTGACTGGTTTCAGAATGGCTTCCAGTTTTCTGTATAAAAAGTTTTTTTTTCTCCACTTTTTCTTTCTTTCGTCTTTCAGAGACAGACAAGCGTGTGGCGTGGCATGTGCATGCATACCTATCTGCTACTACTATCTGCTTACTTTTACACTCATATCGACAAGCAGCCTTCCCTTCTCTGAAACTTAATTCAATTCTCGTCCTCTTTTCTCTGACTCTTCCGCCTTCGTCATCCATCCTTTAAAAATTTTCTTATTCTATTAAATGTGAAAAAGGAGAAATATCCTTTTATGTAAGGAACGGTTTTTGCTGGAAGCACAACTAAAATTGAAGCATGTGTGTATTGAATGTAATGATAGTATTGTCACAATCTAAAAATATCGCGATTTCTTTTAGTCGTCAACGTGCCACATATGTGTCTGATTGTCATGAATAGATGCATAGGGCGATGATAAAAATACACAAGTAGATGTATGGCGTTGTGTATGTAAAAAAGGAGATTGTTTGTGCGCCAGGCATGGCGAGACTTACTTACTTTTCCTTTCTACAAGTGTTATTTCACCGTGGAAGTAGCAGAAAGGTCCTTCTGGAACATGACGATGACGAGCTTGAATGGATATGTCTACCTGGTTCTAAAAATGGAATAGATTTGTGAGTGGCTTAACACTCCCACTGCTTTTTACTTTACTTTTACTCCCCCCGTGAAGGGTAACCTTTTGAAGAAGAAAGCTGAAAATATCCGTCTTTTCTTTCCTTTCTCGGAGAGAGAAAATATTTTTAGTTCTGGGAAAGTCAGTATTGATATTGTTGGTATGTACAATGTGGTATGAGTGTGTAAAAGCTTGTAAGCCTGACTGCGGCTACTAATCGGAAGAGACAAGAGGGGAAAAGATACGAGCAGAGCAGAGTGAGTCTTTTACCGGGGTCTATAGATAGTCATAGATAGTCTCGTATAGAGAGCAGCCTGCTGTAGGCTAGAGGAAGTGCGTCGTACGTACACGGATATGTGATACGCTTGTGATGCCAGTGGATTCCTTTTGAAAGGAGTTGTCATTTACTTTGGCAAATATACCATATCATTTCCTCAAAAGTCTTTTTTCTTCTTGCTGGCTCTCTCCAACTATGACAAGGATGACTGACTGACAAGGTAACCCTCATGAAAAGATTTTCGATTTGAGCAGGGAAAACCACTTTGTTTCAATTGCCAATGGAATTTTGCCCGAATGTTTTGTCCAGCACTACATGACGAAATGCTTAATTGCCTTTTGTTAACTCTTTGAGAAAAGATTAGTGCGAATTATTTAGTTGTTGCCAATTTTATTTCCTCTGTTAAATTAATTGGATTCGGCCAGGTTTCCTCATTTTTACCATACGACGTTAGTGACGTATTTTAAACTCTGTTAAGAAATGCCATTCATAATACAACATTTTGCCAGCCTTCACAACAAAATTAGGTCAAAATTAGCAAGCCAATGAGTAGTGTTAAGTATTTGTAAATGGTAGAGTTAAATGCCACCATTCAAGCAAAATTAATCTGTAATCGAACATTAAATGTCACATTAAAATAATTTTGGCCACTGGACTTGAAAATGTTTTCGCGGTGTTACCTTGTGAGTTGAGAGAAGAAAAGGCTGTCTGATATAAAAGACCGTAGGATTTTGATATTGCAACTTCTTCTTTCCTTCCTCTTCGTTCCTTATGAACCCGAAACATTTTACAGGCTTCGTTTTTTATGTAACGTAATATATTATGTGTGGCAACAACACAAGAAAAGTTTTCTTTCAGCCTTCTCCTTCTAAATACTTTGAACTTGTGAGGACGAAAAAGGAGGAAGAAATGCAAAAACTTTTTTATTCTCTCTCTCGTTCTCCTGTAAACTCGGAAAATGAATGGTTTTTTGGGATAACAGCGCTAGGAGAAAATGTTCGAGGTAGTTAAGGTAGTCAGTTGGAGGTGGTTTCTGAGAGTCTGATATTTATTTGCCTATAGCTAGAGAGAAGAGCATAATGTAATGTGTAAAAGGACGGAGGCGAGCGCTTATTGCTTTTTCTAAATAATACCATTATTGTTATGACTGAAATGATACACTCGGGTGGAAATTGTCCGAAGAAGAATTAGAAGGAAGAGAATGATTAGTTTTTTCTTAACTAAAAGTATCAAATTAAAGAATTCACAATTGAATTATTTTCCTCTTCACATTCGTACTGGTAATAAAATAAAAAGAAGAAAGTCTCACATATGGGCTAGGCCCTGGCTCTGCGCTACTTTTTGTTTCTATCGAGCGTGTTTTTAGTTGGAAAAAATGATGATTGATAATGGAGCTGTTTCAGAAGCATTTGCTCTCGGTTAACATCAGCAGCGTCCGCATGTTCATCATATGATTTTTACTTCTACTTTTCAACTTTTTTCTTTTCGTTTTGACTTTTGATTGCCACATACAAACCACCGTGAACGAATCGACGTGCACACATACTTTTACACAGTAAGTTTCCTATCAAAATCATATCAGTGAATTCGCCTCATCATCATCCACGCCGTCATTATTACATATTACCACTTCTTCTATTATTATTATCATTATTATTATCAGGAGCAGGAGGAAAGAAGAAAAGGTCGGGTGTAGCCGCTGGCTTCTCCTCGACATAATATTCCTATTACGAGATGCTCCATTCGTCCTTTCTTCTGCTCTTTCTCTGTCTCTCTTCTCTCCCTCGAATATCGTTGGAGCTGTAAGAAATGAGTGCGTGTGGAAGCGAGAAGAGACTTTTTATACCCTTTAAAGAGGAGCAGCAGACGCCAATAATATTGGGCAAAGGAAACTTGTATGCAGTATCCCATCATTACGAGCACCACCATCGCCGCTTCTTTGCTTTTTTATAGCAGAAGAGAAAAAAGTTTGAGTCAAGTTGTAATAGGGAAAAGGTAATAATCATTGTAATAACAGCAGTAAAAGAAGGTTAATACTTAATAATAGAGCAAAAATACCTGTGGGGTGTCAAGAAGAAGGTGCATGGGATATTGCATGAGTAGCGTGCAATGAGAATGGGAGCGAAGAGCGAGAGCCCACAAACGCCAAAAATCTATGGAACTCTTTGATTCTCTCTGTTTTTCTCCTAATTTTTCCGTGACGATGATGATGGCGATGGTCGTCGTCCTCCTTACAAAGTCGTGTGGAGCTCGTAGAGACAAGAAACGTAAAAAAACATTTGAAACTGTGAGGCAAGAAGTGTAGAGGAAAGAAAATGGAGATGCTATTAAGCTGTTTTTCTTGAAGCTCACTCCATTGTCGCACGGCAGCAGGTCCACTTCCCAGCAATCATCCATCTCTCCCACTGTCCATGCAAGCAGGCAAAATAAACTTTGAGAGTTGTGCAAAGAAGTATTAACCCATTCCACCGCCAGACTCTCCTTTTCCATGAAGATTGTGATTCTTCTGGGTTTGTTTCTGTGTGTGAGAGGAAGATGACCTGCTGGTGATGATGAGGTTTCTAACCATGTAATCTGCCGTCTGCCATTAGCTACTTACCTGCTCCCACTTGAAACCTTCTACCTTCTTTCCGATCCCATTTCTTCGCCACAATCCGCCACCTCTTCATGTCTCCATTACTCGTCATCTGGCATTTCTCAAGACTTGAGGAGAAGGTAGAAATGCCACCTATAAATAAATGCATAAATGATACTTTGCTCACAAAAAATATAGCTGCTACTGTGAACCACTTTCTGGATCATTCAAATCAAACATAGATGCATCATTATTTCCCCAAAGTGTAATAATAATACATAATACTGACCAAAAAAGTTTGATTCACTTTGTTTAACCTTTTTTTTCTGACTGCAGCGTTGGGCAGTATTAATAAGCGCCTGTGTCTAATGCAGACCTCACGTAATAATAGGAATATTTGTAGCTGAAGAAGGAATTGAGTTCACTTTCAATGCCTCTTTCAGGAGAAACCTGCTGATTAGAGTGGCGCAACTGAGGCGAAATAATACATAGTTTATTGAAGAATTAATCAATACATCTTAACTAATTCATCGCTTATTTATCTAAATAGTAGTTTCCGTCGAACGAAAGAGGATTTTTCTATTAACGCATATGGCGATGTTTTTCCTTTGTAATTGTATCACTAGGTTTGTTTAGATTTGTATTTTTTATTCTGGTTCATGCTTCGGTCGACGATGGAAGGAATAAAGGAGAAGAGAAAAGAAGGCAAAAAAGATTTACTGGGTTTTCTCAAGACACCTCTTGATGCATTATTGATGCATGAGAGGAGGCTTGAAGGTTTGAGAGATGAAGCAAGTAACGAAACGAATGAAGGCGTCACGAATACAATCCAGGTCGTAAAAACAGGCACCTTGGCACGCTTAAGCCGATATTGATTCGAACATGTTTGGATGGATGCATGAGGGCACGACGTCGTCGTCGACTTAAGCTTTTCCTAAAGAATGAAAAAACTCGCTCGCTTTTTGTTGGAGAAATGTGCAAATGGATTTTACTACCATGTAGATTATAAATAAAATAGTAACCTTTTGTTGGAGAATGCTCAACTCACCTATTTATTTGGGTTCAGCAAGGGGAAATAAGTTATATAACCTTGATAAGAGTAGTTCTTTGTGCACCGGTGTGCCTTTAACCTGTTCAAGTCCTGAAATTGAATTTCAGCTTGTCCCTTATAAAATAAATAGCTCGAGCACAAAGCCTCCATAATAAATTAACAAAGCGGCGTGTAATACATTTCAGTATGAGCAGGTAATGTGGAACTCACACAAGTCTTATGGCTCACTTTACTCGTCCAAACAAATAGAACAACAATCCATTAGCAAAATGTGTTGTCAATCGTCGAGACCATTTTGAAAAAGAAAATATTTCTTTGGTCTCCTTTTCCCAATATTAACATTACCACCATGTCGCACTCATTATTTCCGAGGAAAACAACAGGCCTTTTTGCCCACATGCAATAAAAGTTGACTAGACGATAAAAATATCTTTGGCTGGAGAGAAACCAGAGTGCGTCTGGTGTTGTTTGGTGGTGGCATTATTACATAAATACCTACATTCTAGAACTCATTTCATGTGACAAAAGCAAGTACGCTCAAGCCCAAATATTCATCACAAGACAGATCCTGTCAACAGATTTTTTTTCGCTTTCTTTCCTTAAAAATTCCGTTTACACTTTTTCCCCTCAAAACCAACTTGCGTGTCTCCGTGTGTAAATGTGCTCTTGTTTTGTGCAGTCCCTAATTCATTCGTTCATTCAAAAACTAGAAAACTCATTCTCCGTATGGAGATAGTAGTGGAAAAGGAAGCTTAATCTTGGCTGCATGCATGTGTGCATGTTGTTTCAAAAATGCGTTAGTTTTTGTGGTTAATGGAATTTTAATAGTTGCTGCCTTGCCTTTCTCTCTTGTCTTCTTTTTTGTCCTACACTCGCTCTTATTATTGTTTGTTTAAGCCTGTTTTTTCTCCTTCACATTCACCATATTGAGTGACTACTACCACGCTCTGTAAATAAAGGAACATCTCACAAAAATGAGACAAGTTGGGAAAATGTTTGTGGGAGTGAGTTTCTTCTTTGCATTAGCATGCTCACCACCGACATCATCATTGTATCACTATTCCGCTGGTGAATTCTCAAAAGAGGCAACCTTTTGTGGATTCACACAGTTGTGAATTTATAACATATACTTAACCGCATGCATGCAGCCATCCAGTTAATATGTATGTAAACTAAAAGAACCATTTTAAGAAGGTAAGAGACACATCGCATGGATTTTCATTTAAGCTTCTTCTCAACTCCACTAATGCTCAGACATTTTTTCTTTCTTTTTCGTCTTCGTTTTTCTCGGGGAGAATAATGGCATGTTATTGTTGTTCTTTCCGTTATTTTAGATGGAAAAATAAATGACATAATACAACAACTACAATCAATGTCTTGGCGAAACTTAACGATCCACAAATGCATATATTTTAAGGAACGATGCAAGAAATACATATTTCAGAATTGCTGGCTCTGGCGGTGCTGTGTAGCCAGTCCCAAATTCCTGTTTTGTATATTATTAAAATAGAAAGAGTGTGGTGCGGTAACGGTGGGACAAAATGTGGTGGCGTTGTGGTAAACGAAACAGTGAGTGATGATGATGATGTCTGATGCGATGCCACAACAACTGAAAAATGTCATCATCATCGAAACGAGGCAGTAGAGCACAGAAGCACGTAATAAAGTAAGTGAAGCTTTAAAAGCGAAAATAACATGAGCACGCACATTAAATGATGTTGTGATAATGAACAAGACCTATTAACTTAAGCGCTTAACTACACACATGCATTTCCAGATGTGCATCACGCTGCCGTACTTAACTGGCTTACTGTGACTTGCACACTATATTAAGCTCCTTATTATTATTAAATGTCAGTCAAAACGGGGACTCCTTCTATAAAAAAAAGAATTCTCCTATGCACATCTGTTAACGCGCATTGAGGACATTAACAAGCAGTAAAACTTAGAGCCATGCTTCCACGACGCTTTTATTACTCCGACGCTCTTCATGTGTCCCTCTTGTTCATGATAATGAAGTTATAATTCGTGTATTATGCTGCGTCCCCGGTGAATGCAGCCACTTTTATTTTTATAAATAAAACGAAACTCTGAATAAGACTCCGAAAGGACCCTCACGTCACAGACAAAAATGAAAATTCAGTAACTAAACTAGCAGTAAAGTGATATATGGCAAAAATATAAAATGATGTTGTTATTACCTCCAGTTTGACAACTATGTCTATTTTCATTCATACATTCATTCCCTTCAAATGATAATGAGCTATGAATTGCATTCAAAATTGAGTTTGGTACCCTTCCATTCATAGAGAGAAAACGGCTTTGTATACTAAAACTGAGAATGTTTATTTTGTAAAATGTTGTCTGCAGCAGCGAAAATATTTCCTTTTTGTTTTCCAATCAGGTCACTTGGATGTTTTGAAGTGTTTCAAGAACAAAAAATATCACAAAAAATTGAAAAATACACTCGAAGGAAAAGATGGTAGTTGGACGGGAAGAAATAGTAAAAAGGAGAAAAGAATCTCCATTTGCATTCATCAAAACGCTATTAAGCTAATGAGCGTAATATTTTAATGACTCTTTCAATGAAATAAACATAGAAAACGCATTGATATTTAGTAGGTCGTTATGCATTTTGTCTTACATTTTGTTGGTCGTAGGAACATTCAGACATTCACATAAATTTTTGTATAGGTTTTTCAACTCCTAAAAGGTTTCAATAAACTCGCGTTCTGTTAGAGTCTCGGCAGGTTAGGACAAGATGTTCCCAGCTAAACGCTCCTTTCTATATGCAGAATGAATTGTTATTATTATCATTCCACTTACCTTTTTTATTGCTTCTTTTACAAAAACTGGACATTTACATATTAAACGCATTGAACGGCAAGATACACCTTGGCGTATAAATATGCATGTATGCAGGTAATTCCATCGGCATCCCTTTCTCTATCTTTGTCAGTATTTTGTTTGCTCATTACAATTAATGATCAAAGGAGGATTTTGTATCGCTGTCGTAAATGTGTCGGACTTAAAGAAGTAGTAACGATGTATCAAGGTTCTTATGTCTTCATTCCCATTTGTTATGCAAACTTCTTTTGACAGCCTACGAGAATGAGCTGCATTCCAACTCACTCGGAGCGAATCAAACTTTCGAGAGATTTAAATGTAATATAATAACTTACCAAGGACATCATTTCCGATGCTTTTCTCTTTTCCTCGAGACTTTCAAATTGAATTCACAGGAGAAACAACTTTCTGAGTTGCTGCATCGAACCGCTTGCAAAAAAGTTACTAGACTGGGTCACACTTTATTTCGTTATCATCAGTATACATTAGTTTGACGTGTTCTCAACTTGTCAGAATTCAGTAGCAGCGTAGTACCAAGTAAACCGCTTAGTCGTTGCTTCAGAGATGCAAACGAATACATTTTTTATTTCTAGTAAACGAAACGCAAAAAACATCCCCTTTGAAATACAACATCCTCCTAATGAATCCAAAATGCTATGCAACGCCGTGTTATTTATCAGTATTTAGAAAAAATGGCATAAATTTAGCACAAACTGGTCTCATGGAATAGTTTATTATGTGAGTGTACTAATTGTTGCCAGTACATAGTAGCAAAAGAGTGAGCCAAACCTTTTTCAACTAACAGTGAGAGCAGAGAGGTGAGATGAATAATGAGTCAATAAGTCAAAAATGGTAAAATCTGAAAGAATTTACTTGAATAATAGTCAACAAGGATGTAAGTGAGAGAGAAGAATTATGTTATGATGAAGGGTTTACACCTTTCAAATAGTCACCTATGTTCTTGGGCATGCAAAATTCTTCTTTTCTTGTTACCACTGATGCTAAATGAGAATAACAGTATTAATAATAGTAATGAATGATGATGAATAATGCACAACAAGTTATTTGCGTTCCCTCTAACTCATAACTGCACATTACTACTTTAACTTGTATCTATCTAGATATTTGTGGTACTATGATTATGGTCATCAAATTCGTGGTGGGTAATATATAATAATGTAAATATATTGTTCTTGTAAGAAAACTTTGAAACAAGAAACGTCTTGCAGATTCTTTCATGCAAAAAAGTTGATTTTTGATAGCAATAATAAAGGCTAATGACGTCGTGCTTGGACGATGTTCCTACAATTTACAACTATTTAAAAGTAGTTTTCGTGTTGCTGATACTTTTCTAGAACATGGCGAACACTGCACATGTGTGTGTAATGACAATAATAACATTATTTGAATATGATTTTCTTTCCTCGTAACAATTTACACTACACAAGACAAATTAGTAATCAGCAGGTTGGTAACATCAAAATAAACGCTGGGAAACTGACAGTGACGTGATGATGTGAAAAGACTTTCCTTTCGTTAAATTTTATGACTTTTTATCATTACGACAAATGAATAATGCACAACGCGCAGACAAATCTTTTTGGGTATCGCCATTTCGATATCAATTTAATTAATGGATGTACCTAAAATGTAAAATCGTTTATCACGAGTACCTCTGCTAGGAGGCAAGACAGCGTCGGAAGGGAGGCAACCTCGCGAACAAAAAATCTCTTTTTGGTCATCTTTATCATGATAATAAACTGATGATCGTCATGAATCATGGAGGAAGGTGTTTTAGTGGAATTAAATGCAGATGAAAACTATTTTTATTGCGGTGGTGGACTGGTGGGCAGTTTGGATCAGTGGTACGAAGCAAAGCCCAAGGAAAGGTGTAGGGAGTAGGGAGCAGGCAATCGCACGGTTTTATCCGAGGAGTAGCCAAAGTAATCTATTTATATGCAGGCTCGCATCTCTGCTTGTCGCGCTATCTTTCTAGTTGTTAATTATAAACTGATTGGAGCGTAGGCCGACATCGAGGAGGATGTAAGTTGTTGTGAGCGGAGTTGAGCAGGTAGCCCTGCCGATTTTGACATTTTCTTGGCGAACTGGTAAAAATATGAGAAGCAAAAGCATTTATTATAATAAAAAGGCACTTTTTATGTGTCGTACGTACCTTGTGTTTTCGTCCGTAAATTACAAATAGGCACACAATAAAATTATTATAATAATGAGTTTTATTTTTACTAATGTCTATTCATTACCACAGTTAACATTTACATTCATTGTAGTTAGCTCCATTGTTATTACCAATGTAGGTAGTCAAGCGAGTTATTAATTCTACATAAGTTTCTGTTAACTACATGCTCCACACGCTCTGCGAAACTAATGAAACTGCCCGAGACAAAATTTATTTTCTTCGTTTTTGATGAGCACGTCCTTGTCAAAGTTGAGGACGACATTAGTCAGTGCGGACAAAAGTAAAATAATTGCAATAAGCTGGCACATGAGAGAATAAATGGCAATAATGATTTCATTTGCTAAATTAAATATGACCAACTGCAGAGAGTTTTGGAAAATAATAAATAGCTTCAATCCATTATTTCCATCATCAACTCTCATTAAGAGGAATAAATAATTCGAAAATTCAATAATAGCAGCACGGTATGGACGACACCAAAAAATGATGGTAAATGATTGAGCAATATCGTCGAATTAAGGTGAGCACAGTTTGGTCCTCTCTCTTGCCTTTGCATCCCCGCGAGGGATCCATTCTTCAGTGCTTGCTATAGAATGTGCATTCACGTAATTGACGAAAACAGAAAATATGCACAGTTGGTGGTGATCAGTAAAATTCTCCTTAAAGGATTTAATAAAGAGATAGAGAAGACGTCTCTGCTACTGCTGCGTCTGGTGACATGAAGATGATATTATGGGACAATATGATGATGAGCATCACGTCCACCAGGTTGACAACGACGGAGTATACCTAACTGTACAGAGGGCAAACTTTAAAGATGATCTCCCTGAACATCATCATTTGTGCACATTTTTACTAGTTAGAGAGTATTCGTTTACCTATGGAGGACAAATAATGTAATTTGATCCTTTTCCCCCAAGATGTCATGCTGGTTAGTTTAGGCGATTATGATGGCTTGCATTATGCCTCTTTTTCTTCTCTCCTCCTCAAATATCATTTAATTCAGATAAAATGAGGAGGATGAGAAAATGATGCGACACATCATCACAGCATGCTCAAGGTTTTTACTAGAGTACCTTTTACCTGCTCTTAACAATTTCATAAACATGTTATTTATTTAACACAAAATATAAAAATGTTTGCGTGAAGCTCTTTCAACGCTGTTTCCTGAAAATTTGCTTTGAAGCACTGAAGCATATAAAAGTGTCTTAGTCGTTTTCCAGACTGAAAAAAATGTGTTCGCTTCAAGCTGCATGCATCAGATGTTTTAAAGTGGTATGCTTTTCTCCCCGGGATGCACGCATGCCAAAATGTATCCTGCTCTCCCTCTTATCATAAAACACCTTTTCTCATCCTGTAAAATGATCCGGATCACATCAAGATAATTGCAATTACAAATGCATTACATTATACTGGTTTGGTGTGAGGTACATTTTTCCCTTTCTAGACGGGTATGCATTCATTTGTTACGCGAATTCGAGTTTTTCGAGGAAAACGTGGATATTTGAGCTACAGCATTATGTAGAAGCTGACAAACGATATTTTGGTACCTTATTACTGCGCTGTAATGGAGAATAAAATGCTACTTACTTTTCAAAGTTTTATATTCCTCATCAAGATATTCATTTTAAAAATCTGAACAGTAAACAGTAAATCATTATGTGATAAATTTTCGATGAGCGTGCAATAACTAACCTGACGACGATAATCATGAAGTGGTTTATTTTATAGATTCTCATCCTCTTACCCAGCAATTTTTCGTATTCAGGAAAACATTAAAAATGGTATAAAATATAACGAAGCCTTTCATTGGAGTAGGTTCTGTAATGATAGCTTTAATGATGACAACGTAGGTTGTAATGCATAGAATTACATTCTCTAGTCGATAAGTCGCGTGGTTCAAGAAATAATGCTTAAAGCTGCATTTATTATTATTTTTATTTGAACGAAAGACGTGAACGTTTTCTGGCGAGTTTGTGTGTTCAAGAGGAATGATCATAATAAAACACCTCAAGTAAAGATTTCTTTTCACGCAATTGTAACTGAACTGACTACACATTGAACCTTTTGACATTATCCAACAGAAAACAATTTTTGATGTGAAGTCATAAAAAAGCTTTGATAAAAGGAAGGAAAAAGAGTTGAGGGATGCAGAAGATTATACAGTGATGAAGGAGTAAAGAAGACGAAATACGACGAGTGTGGGGATGTTGTGGCGTTGTTGTTGCAGTAACTTACTTATCGAATCCATGTTTGATGGTGTTGATGATGATGCAGATATCACGATGATCATCCGTTTGTCGTAGTTGTCTGCTTGCCTGCGTGCATGTAATCTAGGTGTTATTTTCCTTGTAAACGTGAAATTCATCAGGAATGTGTGTAATCATTTATTATGCGTGTAAAAGTTCAAATAGATACGATACGGATGATTTGCTCTGTCTCTTGTAGCCATCCTGAAACAAGACGAACTCGCACTAATTGAAGAAGCAGAAGAAAGGAAATAATAAAAATGACTTTTCTTCTTCTGCTGTTACATCAGTTAGGAAGGAGCATGACTAATATAAAAGTGCACATTTTATGTTAGGAAGAACCGTGGGTGCATATTTAATATTTATTTATCAACTAACTGCAGCAAAGTGGTGGTGGTGGATGAAGGATAACATGATGATGAGATGGAACGAAGGTGTGATGATAATATGAGAACTGTGTAATACTCAGTGCTGCAAGCTAGTTTTGGTGAGCTGAAGCCCGATAAATGTAGGTGAATTTCTTTGAGACATCTACAAACATGAATTGGTGATGATGATGACGATGAATAAAATGGTGCTGGGAGCATCCACACAGTCTACACACGGAAAGAAGAACCGTGTCGGCGACTCTGGGACGTCTTGAGTCTTAGTGAACAACAATAAGTCTTGAACTTTTTTCATAATATAATTCACTCGAGTCAATGTTGCTATCAACTGTGAATGACTCGAGGGTGATTCAAAAAGAAATGAACCTTACAATGGACCAGTAGAGTAGTGTAGTAGTAGAACATATGTAGAGGCCTGAAGCGTGTAAATGTGAAAAAGTAACGGTGAACTCAGTCAGTGAGAGAAGCTGGTCGTGGTGTCAAACGGCGCTCCGTCAACACTGTACCACCATCAAAACCTGAGGAATTTCTCAATTCTCTGCAAAAGGTACTGTAACAAGATTTTTCATAAGAAATAGCGAGCTTGCAACTAGCTACGAATAAAAGGATACTGCTCAATTTTTCTTAAATGCATTTTTGCAAAAAACTGATTGCATATCGGATCACCGCCACCGCATATTTTCATTATGGACATTCACTTGGTCATCACTTTAGAAAAACGTGCGTATAAATAATAAAAACGAAGACGAAACAAACACGTACATTATTACTCTCACATCATGAAATAGAGTAAAAAAGGTGGATGAGTTCGAGTTGTTCGTTTTTTAGGTCGTTCTTGTGAGCGTCGTTTCCTATGGACATGTGTGGTACTCGACGAAGTCGAGGTGAAGCAGGCTCTGACTGACGTGACATATTACAAGTAATAATAATGTACCGGGATTAGACGATCATGATGGTCGTCCTGCACGTAATAAGAACAACCACAACATGATGCTGATGAAGGCAGGGGAGAGATGTGATCTTTCAACTTAAAGTCAGTTAGTAGGCTACGTTCGCTCATTTCGCATCCTCATGCTCAACATTTCGCCCTTTCTTGTCTCCTTATGAAAGATGGACAATTGCGAGGAGAGACAAGTGAATATGATTACTTTTTTCACTCTGCGTCGCGGTGTTGATGGCTGTGGATCTTCTTTATAGAGATGTTTGGCAATATGGATGAAGGCTTACATTACCTTTATTACAAAAAGGTAATATAAAAATATTATAATTGACACTCGACAAGTCGTACACCTACTGATCCACTCTTGAATGCTCGTTGTAAAAATAATCTGATGAAGATGAGATGAGATGCGGCTATTTTTTCTCTTTAAATTATTTTTATGGACTTCGCATCTTCAAACTCTTTTATTATCGATGCGTGCTCTGTGTTGCAAAGGAATTGGATCGGCTCAACCACCGAGTGACTGGGTTATTAAATTTAAGGGAGAGAAAGAAATTTATGCGTTTGTGAGAGCAGTAATAATAATTAAATTCGGAAGAACATCAGCTTTCTCTATCATAAATTTAAGTAGAGAATTTTCTGGATTTGTTAATTTCGTCGATTTCCTTCAGATAGTTTTGGAATAGAACGTCGTGTGCATGCAAAGCATGACGAGCGTTGCGTCACTTCACCTGAAGGCTTTCTTAACGAGTTAAAAGAGGAATATAAAATAGGATAATGGCTCTCATCACCACAGTGTTATAATGAGAATGAAGAAAGCTCGATTTCCTTGGAGAATAACAACTTGGAGCGCCAGCACACCATACGCAACGCTGCGTCAATTTCAATCTGTAAAAGGACGAAGCATAAAAATCTTAAAAGCTGTAAAACAAAGCAAGGACTGCGACTACCTACTTCGGACTGCGTAGGCACTCGCATTCTTTCTAGCCTATTTCACCGGGTTCAACCGGTACGAGAATCCTATATTTTCTCAAACTCATGCTTCAACATCCAATCATCCACAAAGAAGAAAGAACGATTTTGTTGTGGTTTTCCATGAATTCTTCTGCTACAATTGTATTGTCCCTTGATGCTGACTGCGAGGCTGCGAGTAAGTGGATGCACGTCGTCGTGGGCTTGTTTAGTTTGCATGCATGAATATCATCCTCATCCCGCTCATTTCTGCCGAATTCCATGTGCATAATAAATTATGCGCATTTTCAAGACAAAAAGGAATGATGGAAGAGCTCGGCAGCTGCTTCTACTTGAACAGCCACATCTTTCTGGTCTGTGCTTATAATTTCAGCGATGCAAAGAGAATGAAACACACGCAGAACCAACCAATTCCTCACTCACTTTTACTTTACACACACACTTTGGTCGTGGAAGCGTGAAAAGTGAAAAAATCAAGAAACGAGAAGTTAAGTAGGAAGACACATAAAATCTGAAGGGATCACAGAAAAATGTACACAAGTATAAGTGGAGGAGAAAACGAGATATCATTATTTTAAAGAGGTAGCACCTCCAAACACGCCAGCGAGTCGGCCTCATGAGAAGAACTACCTCCGAAAACACTCCCACTTACTTACAGCAACCCTCAGTTTTTTAATATCTCGAATGAGATAAAAATAGAAATGCGCTGCAGTAGCCGTGTTTCATATTGTTATGCTTTATGAGTCTAGTCGACTAAATTTTGACGTGAGTCCGTAAAGAAAATGGTGGGTATAAATGAAGCAAAATGAAAGACAAGTTCCAAGAACATTGTGATTTGTGAGAGCATCGCAATTATTATCAATGGTGCATAAGGTATAATAAAGGTATAATTCAAAGAGGAAGGCTTTGGTAAATAGCGTGCAATTTTATTTTTTTGCAGGCGTAAATACTAGTACGCATTTATTGGTATCTTATCTGCACCGTAATTCTGGCGCACTTTCAGTAATAACACGACGAGTGTTTAAATAAGGAAATATTTAGGTGTAACGTCATCTTGCTAAAGAGATCTGCCATATGTTTTGCTCTTCGTTACTATTTATTACTGAAGATGAAATCAGGCAACAATACATGATCACATTGTCTCGCTTGACTGAGCATGACAATAATATTAATACTTAATAATAACGACGAAGGAGATTTTGTCGTGCAGCATTAGAGAAAAGAGAGGAAAATGGCAGTTTTGCAAAAGCTATAAAAACCAATGCTAAGGGAATGCGTGCAAGTGCATTGACCATTTATTTTCTTCCTCCTCTTCTCATCGTCCGAAAAAAGAAGTCCATTTAAATTATCTGCTTCCACTTGTGCTTGTGTGCGATCATGCGATACGATGAGCACAGCCTACGACTTTATTAATATTATTTTATTATTATTATTTAGAAAGAGAAACGCGAAGCGATGTTTTCTACTCGCTCTTTTTTCTCTCATTCTGGCAGTCTGCTTCGGCTTCAACTCACTGGTGATAATGATGATGACAAGACAGGTCGCCAAGGAAGAGTAAGTAGCGAGAGGAGAAATGAAGGATGCGGCTGTGAATTCCAGAAAAATAATTAAGTCTAAGCAAAGTCTCTTCAATATAAACTTCTCTCTCCTCTACTCCATCCTTTCCCGTTTCGTAATCTCAATATAAGATAGCGAAGTACTCAGGCAACGTGGATATACCTGCGTCTGCGACGTCTAAACTTTAAAAAAGAATGACATTCATGAACATTCTATTATTTATTATTAGTGCTTACATTTGCTCCGTGGTATAAAAGAATGGTGTATTTGTTGGTTCATTGTGGTGAGACGGTGGTATATCAGCGTGCTATGGCACTTTTATTTTCCTTGCTTCCCTGGTTAGTTGGTTGTGTGTGCGTTATCTTTCCACTTGAAGATGAGATCTCTTTTTTCACCAGCTGCAATCGAACCGTCTCTATCTCAAGTACTGCGAAGAAGGAAGTCTTTACTTATTCTTATTACTTCTTCTATCACCACCACCACTGCCATCGTCGTAGTCATCCACATCATCATCGTCATCTTTCCTCTTACTTTTTTACTCGCTCTGACTGAGCTTCCTCCTCTCGCCTTACCTTTGCTATTTTTTGAAAAAGGAGTAACTTGAACTGACTAGTGAATGGTTGCCAAAATGCGGCATTAGTTACGCCACTCTGGAGCGTTCAGGGATGAGATGATGAGAATTTTTCCTTTGAGTAGTAGCAAGAAGTAAAGTAACCAAAGTCGTATAAATTCGAGTGGAGGAAACGAAAAATACTCATTTCTTAATATAATATTACACATGACTCTAAAGTAGTAAATAGGAAACACATGGATGCTCGTTTTAAAGTGCAGAGAAAAAAAGAGATGGAAAGAGCAAACGAAAAGCGCAGAGAGGAACGATATCTCGAGGACTGAGGAGTGTTAATAGTAGGGCAACATCATCGTTTGCTGACACAATAAAAAAGATAGTGAATAGCAGTAAAGTGAGCATCACTAAATAGAAGTTGGTTGGTGGCGGAGTAAAGTGTTGGATTTAAAGAGTGAGCAGAGTAAGAACAAAAAAAATACGAAGAAGTGATCACTTGCTGCTACTCCAGAGCTGAGCCACTTCTTCGCTAAAGAGAAATGGATGTATTTATGAAGGTTTTGGAAAGAATGTGGTTGCAAAGTTGTAAAAATTATGCAAAGACATGTTTATGTGGAACCGAGAAGAATGGGAAAAGTGGTTGCAGTGAGATCTAATAGCATCAAGTAGCGTTTCCGAGCGCATTTTTTTCTAGTTAGGAGAAGAAAAAAACCTAGAAGGAGAATGTGAAGTAGGAAGATGAAGATGAAGACACATATCAACAATACCTACTCAGAACTCAGAGATACAGAAATACACAAACATCAACAACAAATATCAAAGACGAAGTAGTAACCGCTGGGAATGAATAAGAAATTTGTTCTTTACCACACAAAATCCTAACGAACCTCAAGCCCTTGGGATATATAGAAAACAGGCTTTTGATGAAATTCAACAGCCGTTGTTTCGTTCGTCTTCTTTTCTCTCAGTTGGTGCCTATCAATTCTTTACTGATCCTTACGTAAATACAAAATTGTTTACTGGATGCATCAAGAACAAAATTTTTCTCTCTCTTTAGACTTATTTGCCTTTCTACAGCTTGAGGGCCTCTTCTTCTTGAAGTAACCACCATCCTGATGAGCAGAAAAAGAACAGGAGGCTTTTTCCAATGGTGGATTATCAGAAAATACGAACTCAGCTTTACAATGCCAAGGAACGTGAAAAAAGCAAACTATCAAGAGCAAGAGAAAATGGAAAATAACTGACGAAAAATCGTATTCTTCGCGTCGATGTCGATATTTATCAATATTTGGAAGCTCTTTTGTGTATCTATAAACACCTAAGCCAGACCGTAACTTGTGCCTATTTTATGGCATCTCTAAAACAAGTGAAAGAGGAAAGTCATAGACGCACATGATGATGATCATCATCATCCTCTTTCTTCGTCATGTGAAGCAAATATGAAACCAGTCAAGGGAAAAATCCCACTTTCCCCGTTCTTTTTTTCTTCTCCTCCACAGCTTGCCCAGTATCTGTGTATTGAAAGTAAGAATGTCTGCGTCTGCCGTATCAGCCTTTTTCCTCATTTTTACCCTTCATGGAGCAAGCATTATTACAGAAAACGTGTACTCACTTAGATATATGCAGAAGCTCCTCTTTTCCCTGCCTGCCTTCCTCTTTCTCAGACAAAATACCATTTTATTTCCATTGTTTCTGGTGGTGCACATGAGCATATCCGAAAAATATAAAAAGCTATAATAAAATGTAATATGTAAGTCATGTTATTGTTTCTTGTCGAATGAGTGAATAGAATGGATGGATGCGTCTAGATGTTATGAATTTGATAGTTGTGAAAAGGTGAAAAGGGTTGGAGGTCCATTTTTTGGTGATGATGAGAGAGAAGGAAACGAGAAAAGGCAGAAAAAGCTTATAGCTTATTGCATTTTTCTAAAGCACTAAGGGCCTAAGAGCATTATAAAAAGCTCAATCCCGGTAGATGCATGCTACATACGTAACAATTTTTTATGTAGAAGAAGGGGAACATCAATTTTTCTACGATCACATGCGAGTTAAAGCTTGGGAGATTCTTTCCTTCTTTCGCAGACAGAAAGACGAACAGAGAAAAAGTTATTATTACTGAACAGACTTCCCGTTGTTGAACTTTGAAAATGAAATATTGAGCTTTCCTGAGTCTTTCTATTAATTGTTTTCGTTTTAAATATAAATAGGATTTTTTCTCTCTCGCTACCCCTCCGTTCCTTTTGAGCTGTGTGTTCATTCCTCCAAAAAGTATTTCACAGCGGAGAGTGGGAACGGAACATGGTAGTTTACACACGTTCTAAATTGGGCAAGTTAAATACATAATCCTCTGTGGCATCGTCATCATCGGAACATCGTAAGTAGTCGTGTGGCATGCAGACACGGCAAAGACCTTTTTGTATAAAAATATAATTTAACTTGTACAAATATGAGCTTTAGCTCCACTCGTTTTCCGTACTGTTGTGATATAAAGCTCCGCATAACGGAATAACACGAGTTATAGAGTGCGTGCTCTATGTTTGGCATCTTATCATGATCACTGTTAAAACAAAAAAACAATCTTTTTGCTGGTGCATTTTTTCACCGGGATAAGCCAAGTACACATGAGGATAGGATAAGTCAAACAACAATTAATCAATTCACCACAGTTGAAGAGTAAGTAGTTTAGTGGAAGAAGCCGTGGAACGTTTTCATATCCAATCTAAAGTAAATAGAAAAGTGAATGTTGTTCACTTTGACTAGAGCAGTATATAAATTCATTCCGTTTACTGAGTGACTGAGTCTGCCACTTCATTGTTATCTTCAAAAACGAATTGCATTTTAAATTTTTCTGGGCAACCACAACAGGGAGAAAAAACACGGGAAAGATAAAAAAGCATAATGAAAAATTGTCGTGAAACGTAAGGCATTTTAGTAGAAGTTGAGTAATGCGTAGTACAGAAAATTGTGCCGGGATTCTGTTGCAAAGCAAGCGAGAAAGAAGAGACGTGGATTGTGGATTTGTTTCAAACTTAGTCATGAGCCATGACTTGAATCTTAATTATTCCACTATAAAAAATCCATCCATGATAACGTCACACATATGTTGAAAGAAAAAAAAACCTTTTTGTTTCTGTTCCTTCCTCTTCCTTCTTCGTAGCAGAAAAAACGAGCTTTGATATTGCAGATTTGCTAATCTGTTTCGTATTAAATGACATCAGAACTCCCTCAACTCAGAATCAGACAAAGACCTCCTTTTCTTCGCCCACTCTCATTAATTTTTTGCTCTTCGCTGGCTCTCTTCCTTCATCGTGGAGAATTGTATTAGATGACATCAGAACTCCCTCAACTCAGAATCAGACAAAGACCTCCTTTTCTTCGCCCACTCTCATTAATTTTTTGCTCTTCGCTGGCTCTCTTCCTTCATCGTGGAGAATGGGATGATGAAATCAGTCGAAAATCGGTTTAGTTTCTCTTTAAAACCGAAGGAGAAAAATAAGGACAACGACGACAAGGAGTTCAAAAAATGTTCTACATCTTCAAAGGAGTAAAATGGTTGTCTCTCTACTCTGTGAAGGCGTTTGACAATGACAAAAAATGTAACCATGTTTTCTTGTTTGTGCAATCACAAAGGGATTTTTCTCGTGGTTTTCTTTGTAAATGATACACAGACATCGCCAGCAGTAGGCCTCCTCTTTGTAATCGATTATCATTTTCACAGTCACTCTTCCTCCACAAGAAGTGTATAGTGATCTTGAGTGATAACACATTACAAGGGAGCAAACGAAACGGAGTGAGCCTCTTCTACAGGCTCTTTTACACCGTAAATGTACCAGTGTTTCAGCACTCAGCACTGAGAGTGGAACACTTATTACATTTTCGTTCTCGTAGCATGTAACTCCTTTATTTAACAAAATGCACACAGAACAACAAAGGAGAGAGACAAGAGCCGTGTGGAATCCATCCATTATTCTTATTACATGCATTGGTAAAAGTCAAGGATGTGCAAGCTTTTTGTCTTTTTTGTAGTCTCTTTACAAAGTTGGAATGCAATGCATAATCCAAACGAAAAACGTTTCCTTTTTGTCTATTTCCTTCTTTTCTTCTGATTCTCCGTCTCCATTTTCCTTCCGCTAGGAAGAGAGAACCGCCGACAATGAGTGCAAAGTATTGTGTTTCCTATTTTTTATGCGTCAGATACCCGATATCCAGGGGGATTTCTTTGTAGAGAAAGACGCCACATGTGGATACAGGCCTGCCTTCGTCTAAAGCATACCTATTATTTTTCACTTGCTCCCACTCACCATGCCTTGTTGGCTAGGATCGGCGTGGAGATTTTTCTTCCCCTTTGTACAACACTGCTACTTGTCACATGGATAAATGTACACATAATAGTTCTGTATGCATCACAGTCAGAATTTTTTATCTGTCGTATAAATAATTTACTTCGTACCTACTTATTATGCAATGCCGTCAAAGCAACTCCTTTGTTTATTCCATGCCTACCATCTTTAAAGAGAAACCAAAGCTGTTGCCTGTTAGTGCCTAGCTTCTTCTTCTTCTTCTTTTTTTTTTAAAAAAAAAGGATGAGTCTAACGGTAAAAGTGGAATCGTACATCATTTCATATCTTAATGCATGTTCATACTCCATAAATAAATGTATACAAAACTTTGTGTACAGTTAACTGGAAGAGATGATGAAACCAGAGATAAAAGAAAAAAACTGGGTACGTGCCCAATGAAACCCGGGTTTTAATGTACCCATTTAAAGTTACCCGATAGGTTTTTTGGATTATTTCTTTAACATGGCGTTTATGGAAACCGTTGACTAAAGCGAAACCTTTAACAAGGGTAAAACCGCCCATTTACACATATAAGAGAATAAAACCCACTTTTGCCCATTAAACCCGTTTATACCCACTAAACACATTATCCCATATGCTTGATAAAAAACGCGAGTTTTGTCATCTCCGGATGAAACTTATAAAAACGGAGAAAAGTGCAGTGGAAATTTCTAAGGACTTCGTTACTTGGGCGAAGTTCCTTCTCTTTTCAAAGGCCCACTTACCGACAACCGGCCTCGGTCTCGGTGGTGTACACAAAAATAATTTGTACTACTAAATACTAATAGTACGTATTACATGGGAACGATGGGAAACACGAACAACTAAATGGGAGGCAATGAAATGCAGCGCATTGACTTCTGAATGAGTGGCATAAGTTAAGCACGGGCGAAAACGTTGAAATATTTCGGAACTGCCACAAAATGCGGAAACATCATCTGTTGTGTTTTTTGGAAGTTGCCAGGAGCAGAACAAAATGAAAGCCTGGAAGGAGAGAGCCGACAGCGAGGCTCTGAGTGCAGGGGAAAAGTGGAGAGAAAATGGCATTATCATTGTGTTTGAGTGAGTGTCTACCATTATCAGGAGAACGCATATTAGGCATAGTTTAAAAGCCATGAATCTGTGTTGTAGGCGGATAAAAGGAGAGAAAAGGAAACATGGAATAATTTGTACGATGGCAATCATTTTGATGATCATGAAAATGACGCAAGTGGCGTTACGCTCTTTTGTAGTTAGACAAACACGTTGGTTATTCTCTAGCACATTATTCGTTATACTGAAACATCCAACGTAACACTTTAAATAATATACTTTGTGTACCACCGGTGTGCAAGAAAATGGAGATGGTGATGACTGGGTCTGAACAAGGACTCGCTTTATTGTTGCATTGTTACATTATATCTTTACTTCTAGTCTTCTCATTCATTTCAAATTTATATCACTTTATGAGGATCGAGGAAACTGAAAGTGAAAAATTAAACCTGCAACTGCATTTCTGCCTCTGTCAAGCTTATTTTAAAGCCTTCACAACACCAAACCTCTAACAGCGTGTCGTAATAAATAGATAATGACTGTAGAGATTGTTTCGGTTGATATTTATAAAAATGTTTAAAAAATGTTTTTCTCTCTGACTCTTTTATATCATCATGATATTTCCTTCTTAATGATGATTACAGTGTAGATAAAATAAACGTGCCTAGAGACGCGTCCCCCGAAATTTTGTATTTATGTAGTTAAGTAAATAATTTTAATTCCCACATAGCAATTTTTGAAAAAGTGAGAACGCACTGATGTAAGCATGCATTCATGCATTTCGTACCATTAATACAGTGCCTTTCAGTTCTTTTATTTGTGCTATGAGGTTGGATCAACTGGGCGGCTTGTTCATGAAACCGCAGAAATACAACAATACCAGAACAAAACGGAATGATTTTTGGTTTAATGTAGACGCAGTGGTATGGTTGTTAGTGGTATAAATTCACAAAAGAAAAGTGGCATACGACGGGAGAGAGACGACGAGTGAGTCAGTGGAAGCAAAGCGAAAAAAGGAGAAAAAGATGAAGTCCACATATTATAGCATAACATCTGTTAGAAGTTTGCTTGTTTTTCAATATGTTTTTTGAAGTGTGAGTAATCTGAATCCTGCATGAAATAACTGCACACAAAAAGAGTCGCCGAGTACATTATTATTATCACTTGGTTCAGCATAGCATGACGGGAAAAGAGAGTGAAAATGGATTGAATTCAGCTTATCTGTCATAGTGTCTTTCACTCTCTTTCAGTTTATGTATGTGCTGTTCTCAGAATTCATCCGTGTTATTTGTCGTTTGCCAATTTTATCAAAGAATGAAAAATCCTTCCTGGTTAAAAGAGAGCCAGTTACTAGAAAAAAACACACAGAGCAATGATAGTTTATTCCACGAATTCTCCCATCATCCGACCAACACAATCAGTGCATTCATATTCAAACACCGAGTAACTCTTTACGTAGGCGAAAATTGTGTACACACTTTCATCTCATCGCAGGAAAAACTCCATGAAAAAATTTGCATCTCTTTCTTGTTCCCACTTTGGAACGTGACTATGCAGCCTGGCAGCGCTACCCCTGTGCCCCGCTTTTTCGAGAAGTTTTTCTTCGCGGCCACTTAATGCAGAAGCCAAGTATGAAGAACGTGGGTTAAGGGAATTGAAAACATAAAAGAAAACCGCCGTCCTGCGGTGCAACAGTAAAGTCGGATGTTGCTTGACATTAAAAGTGAATCTGGGTGCATATTTCATGCTAGTCTTTACATCATCCACGCGGAGGACGACGACAAAGAAGAATGCTAGAGTGAAGACCGCAAAGGAAACGCGGAGATGCAAAACAAGACAATATACGCAGCTCAACAAAAAGAGCGACACGGTGCTCTTCCTTCTCTCTATTTTTTTCGCGAATTCCATTTTTATTTAAATTAGCATAAAATGTAGATCATACATGTACCCTCTTCAACGCAATAAAAATAATAATGTTTTGTCATGTCTGCCAATTGCTGCAAAGGCGGTAGTAATGAAAGCGTTTATAGTGTTTGCGATGCATGCCTCAGTGTACTGCAATCACGTGTAAAATAACGGAACGTTTTTCCCTGTCGTCATAACATGAAAAGTGATTTTTTTATTTCAACTGATGTATGTACTTTGAGTGAGCATTCGAAAGCAATCACTGCGAGTTATGCTTTTTTGAATGGTTCCGAAAATAAAAAGCTTGTTATCTCTGTGTAAAGGTAAGTATTTTTTGCAATTTACGCTCTGCACACACGTACCTACAATTTCTGTCAAATTACAAAGATGCGTGTACGTCTGTGCAGTAAAGTGTAAACCATAATTTTCCTCCGTAATTTACAACGAACAACTTTCCAGGGAAATAAATCCTTCATATCCATTTTTATTATTTTCTCAAGAAAAGGGATAAATATGTTTGAAGAAGCGAATCTCGTTCTCGATTCGTGAATTCCTTTTAACTACTACAGCTTCTGGCGAGCAAAATAACACTTGACACGGGAAGTGTTTTTTTTAGCAAAAACGTATGTTCTGTCCGGGTCTACTATCTTGAACACCCTGTATTTGATTAGCACAAAGCATTCAATAATTATTTATTGGGTCCTTTCAAATTGGCCCACACACACACTTGTGCATATTACATGAAATAAAAGTGACAGATACGTCGCCTCGGATAATGATTTCGTGAAAAACAACTGCGCTACATCTGAGATTGGATTGGATTCACTCGTTCTTCCGCTTCAGTTCCCACGAGTTGTCGATAGCACTTTTCGGAAATGAGCCAACACCTTCTTCGGAAGGAGCAACTATTCTCGATTTACTGGAAGGATCGGTGTCAGGTCGTTATGTTAATACCCTTTTAGGATGTGAATTCCATTTTATCGAATGTAAGTTTCGTCAGGAAAAAAATGTGTCCGTCATATCAATAGGTTTAGTTGGTACCTCAGGAATTTCCCTTGAAACTGCGCAATTTCCACATAACTGGTATTTGAGATGTGTTTGATAGAAAAAAACTCAAATCCTTTTCCTTGTTTTTCTGAGTTGGCCACCCAAACAAAGATTTTTTTTCGTTGGTGAGGTTTCATTCATCAACTACCAATTAAGGAGGAAAACAGCATTTTTCTTCAGAGAGTAACATTATTTATTCATTAGAGTACTTTAATAAGATGAAAAAGTACATCATAATTTACATTCTATACAGAAAATATTTTTTTGATTTTTTATGTTGTCCACTTTTTATGGTGCCCTGGTAAATACTTGGCATGAAGAGGCGTAGCAGACATCTGTATTTGTGCGCTCTCCTGACGAAAACGACGTCGACGAGGAGACATCGACATTATTAGTATTAGGTTCATTATTTCATTAGTAAAGTGTCCAAATGGAATCTTCGGAGAATGCCGTGTATGTAGTAGTTACAAGTCGTATTTAGTAGTCGCATACCTCCTCCTGCTCTATGCGACTGTAGCAAGCAAGGATAAAAATAAAGATGTTCCCGAAGAGAGGGGAAAAGTAGGCTGAGACAGAGTGAAGGAAAAAATATTACGTTGTAATTGATCTGAAAAGCAAGTGTAGTTAAAAGCATTACGTTGTTTCTTCACTAAATGGCAGTAATCCAGGTAATAAAACAGTGTGCTCGATCACACAAAAACAGGAGAATTGGCAGCAAAAAAGGTTCAATGAAGGCTTGCTTACCTACAATGCAGAGATGAAGGAGGAATGGACGGGTGTTTGGAGAGGAGGAGGATGGACTCGGGAGAAAAAAAGCGTTTCACATTCAATGAAGAAATCAATGCAGTGAGTCAGTAGCGAGTCAGGATAGACGGACTTCTGCTGCTCTCCTTCTGCACAACCAGCCCAAAAGGAAACCATTATAAGAAAAGTGTCGTGGACTAAGCTTGCTATAAAGATTCTCTTTTTTTCTCTTTACTTTTTTTCGTGTTCAGAATTGCCATCACGTCACCGTATTTTTACCGTGCGTACTACATGTTTTGATATAAAAGGTATGTGAGTAAAAATGTATAAAATTTGTGTGCAAGGTATTTGCTGGGCTAGCACTATACAAAAGTTCATATTATCGAAGTAAAGTGAAAAGAAGTACGACAACGGCTTCGACAGAATGAAGGCGAAAAATTATTTTACGAACTTACCATTGCACTACTCTACTACACTATTTTGGCCAGCCAGGCAGAGGGCAGACGGACGGTCCACGAGAGCAAAGACCAAGGACCATTCCTCTTCAATATTTATTACAAAAAAATCTCGAGTGTGTCCAGCGTGGATATAAAAATGTGTCCGCTTTGCACAGGCAAAGTGGTGCCTATATAAAATAATATGTTATAATAATCATACTGCTAACACCACATCATCATTCTTCAACTTTTTTTAAAAAGAAAAGTAGCAAATAGCAAATATCTGGAAGACGGAAAAGGGAAACTTGGAGAAGAGAGTGAGGGACACTAACATTATTATTTGTACATTCATACACTGAATATTATAATAAATTATTATTGTACTTGTTCACTCCTTCACACACTCAAAACTTGGGGGAAATGGAAGATGGCTGTCAGGCAACTTCAATGTACTATAGACATTAGGAACAAAGCTGGAGCCGTGAAGTGACCAATACAAAACGTGTACCTATTTGAAAATTGGTTGGATGTTCCTTCGTCTTTCTCTCTCGCTTACGTTCTAAACGGAAGAAAAGAAGAATTGTTATTGCAATTGCTTTATGAAATACTGGTGTACATGCTCAAACTTTTGAATAGGACACAAAAATCGCTTTTCTCGAGAAGGTGTCACTATACCAAAACTGGATATTGTACAACTATCACACACACCACTTGAAACGTTTTATAAAGTAAGTACTCACGTTAGTATGACGTCACACTGACTGTGCGTGCTCCTCGTGTACATGCATTACTTGCACCAACGTAAGGTGAAAACGATGTAGCGGGGTCGCATTCTCTTATATAAAGTTACTTGGGCCAGAGAAATTCGTTGATTTATTGTCATGTCAGTATAATTCATCCACACTTGAATGAAAATCATCAATAGGATATCTATAAGTAATGTAGCGATTCACTCGCAGAAAGAAAAAAGAACGGGGTCTTGCCATACATATCTAATATCATTTTTTAAATAAAAACATTCTACAAGATGAAGTCGGAGATGAAGTAAATGCACTGAACGGGCATTGTGTTTGTTATAAATTGTTCAAAATCTTTGCTCTGTCGCACTAGAGCCGAGCCGAACCCTATCTCACCCTTCTTAAAATGTCCTCGTTGTATCACTGATTTTTTTTTCTTCTTATGATGAATTTTTGATACGATCGAGAAGGATTGAATTGATGAAAAAATTATCAAGATGATCATTTTATTATTATTATCAATATCTATGGATTTCAATCAAGATTAAAATGGGGTGGAGAAAACATTATCATCGTCCGTGATTGTCAAGCGAAATATACTAAACCATTTTGCCCCTGCTGCTGCTGGCATGGCCTGCTCGATGAAAATGTGCTGTAGGAAAAAAATGTCTGAGAAAAATGTTGCATTATGACATTGTAATGGACAAATTTTATGTATTTCTTTTCACGACCAAGAGGATCATGTTCTCCATTGATTTTTTAATGTGATCTTTTAAATGGTTGTTGTGTCCATATTGATGTCAATTGTATGTACTTACTTGGCTCAAGCATTTATTCATGAGATGTAATAACGTGACGTCAAGAACTTAGCCAAGTGATACATAATACATCAATAGATATAAATATGTAAGGATAATTGTATAATAGCTTATGAAACCAAGTTGGTAGGTACACATCGGTTTTCTTTTTTGTGGCACATCGATAGCATGTACATAATGGAGAGAAAAAAGTCAATTGAAGTAAGTGATCGGAAGACACGTCGAGAGGATTGAGGAGTTGTTTTTTTCTTTCTCTCGGCCCAGCGAATGAAATATCTTAATTGATTTCTTATAGTTTGAAAAAGGACAAAGTAAAAAATGACCAAGAAAAGAAAAAAAGGGATTCAGTATAAAAGTCGTCGTCCTCGTTCTCGTTCAGTGAATAAACTAGTGAAATTTTATGGCTGAGAATATCAGATGGTTAAATGGGCATGTATGGTAATAGATACACGAATAAAAAATTACTTACACAACTTGCACTCTCGCCTTTTCTACGAAACATACATTCATCGACTCCTTTTGTCCAATATCGCAAGGACTTTTCTCAAAGCACATAATATTTTTCGTGGGGAGCTCTGGAGCAAAAGAGTTGAAATCCAAAGTGGTGACAGGAGCAGCTTTACATTCGCCTTTTACTCTGTGTGCCTTTCCCATTTGATCTGAGAGTAACGTGTGTGTGCACATGGAAAGTTCAAATAAAACGAACCAATAGATTTCTTTCTGCTTGAAACTATCAATATTCCTGTTTTGCCTACGTAAAAAATGTATCTTTTTGCTAGAGCTGTCTTTGCTATCTTTGCAAAAGATGAGAAGGGAAAGGATGGCGAAGATTGGGAAGAGCAGTACAAAGTAGTTATGCCACAAACAAACCTCGTAACAACTCGTTGGAAATGCAGGAAGCATTATTATAATGCAATTACTTTCTGCTCTGGCTTGGTAGCTGTGCTCGGATGCAGGGATGAGAGAGGATGTAGGCTGTTAGCGTGTTGTCTTGCGAATTGGTTCTCTAGTGTGCCCTTTCCTATTTCGGTTTGTTTCAATAGCATTCGAGGCGGATGAGAGGCTAGTCAAGTCTTGTGAGAGCATTTTTGCCCAACATCAGGTCATTTAATTGTCCAAGACTCCTGGGACTAGAAAGAAAAGAGCGAGTACAAAATCTAGTCTATCCAAGTAGACAGAGACTCTCACTTTTCCTTCCTCCTTCCTAGCTCCAGAGACATTCATGAAAAGGGAAAGCACAAGGGTTAAAAGGGAAAAGGAGGAGAGGAAAAACGAAGAAGAAGTGTGGAGTGAAGAAAGTTGGTGAAAAAAATCGATCGCCATTTCTCCTTATTTTTTCTTTGTACTCCACTTTTTCTCACTCTTCGTCGACTTCCTCGGTCCGCTCCTACTTCGTCTTCCCATGGTGTCGTTTTCATTGCCCTTTTACAATGACAATTGGCAAGTGGAGTAGACGAAGAAGAAGAAGAAGCAAGGTTCTTGGTTTATTATCGTTTGCTTTTCTCTCTTTCTCTCCGCTCCTTCCCAGACTCCTTTTTCTTCATCCTGAAGTTTCACAACATTTTAAAACGGGAAGAAAGGAAGAATAAGGAGCAAACCAACAAAACCAAACTATACCATGCATGACTACGCTTATTCTGTGTCTCCCTCCGTGACTATGTCCAATGATGTCGACAAGATCCACGCAAGATGGAAAAAATAGCACGTAGTAAAAATATAAAGTCTGAGAAAGGGAAGAGATTGGTGTGTCTGTAGCATTACTTTGCTCTAATATCACTACTTATCCGTAAAGCATGTACACACATTCAGAAGCGAGCAAGCTTTTTCTTCCGACTTTTTGAACAAAAGGCACAAAAGGAAAATTTTCAAAAGAACTAGGTTTCCTAGAGATTTGAAATATTTACACAAACGATTTCTTCTGACACTCTTGTAAATCCTGTGGGAGCAGCAATTAAGGGTGAGACAGTTTAACGGGATATCACAGTATATAAATTAGATTACACACACTCAACCAATGTAAGATGTGCACGGCACTCTCCTAATGTATGTATTATGGATGTATGTGTATCCGCAAGGAAATCTTTTCCCGTTTTCCCCTTTTCCTTCTCACTTCGTCTCCGTCTCGCTTTTCCACCACTGCCCGTTCTTCTGAGAAAAAGGTTGAAAATTTGCCATCATAGGAAAGGCCAAACACTACCTTTTTGCTGCAACACAACCATGAAATTCGGTTCCCGAGAGGTTGTTCCATATAGAAAGAAAATGACTCTGACGACACAGGCACGGCGACGGGGAAGACGGGAAAGATAGTTTTACGGACTACACACACTGTTTAGTCAAATCACCCTGGGTGCACCACACATATCATATCCAGCTTGGTGATGATGTTGATCATAACAATGATGACGATGATAATGCATGTACAGAAAATATGTCCGTAACACACGGAAATAATACATTTTGTGTTTCGAGTATTAACCATGTATAGCGTGATGTGGAGCTCTTATGAATGAGCCAGATATATTTTGTCAGTCATGCTCCTGCAGTTTGATGTCATCTTCAAAGAGAAAGAGCTGCATTTCAGAATGCCTACACAATTTATATTGAGCACGTATTTGTGCACATGTGGGTAAACTGTTTTCCTCCTCTTCTTCTTCGTCTCAAAATAAGTGCATGTTTCTTGTTCGTGTGCATGTCTTCCTGTGAGATTCGTGGTGGTGTGTGTGGGTAAATGTGCAAACATTTCCCAGTAAATCCAGCTTATTCTTCAGCTAATCTTTTGTAATCTTATGAAAACTGTCATGACGGAAAAGAGATGAGATAGCATGTGGTCCTTGCCTCAAAAAAAGAATTAAATGGAACGAAAATAAGGGGAATAGAAAAGAAACCTAGCCAAGGAAGACACCCTTAGCTACTTAGTGTCACTATTAAAAATTACACCGTGCCGTAATTTTCACTACCTTGAGTAATCTCGAGAAACAGAGTAGCCGTGAAACTGTTGAGATTGAGAAGCTTTTTTTATTTTTAAAAAGTGGTACAGCAGAAGTAGACGACATTCTCTCTGCTCATCTGCAGTCCATTTCGTTATTATCGGATGACCATTTTTGTTCGTCTCTAATGTCCTTGCCTCCTTTTCTTCTCTTTCTCATATCGTTTTCTCCTTCTGTGAATGTAAACACTGCAAAAGACGGAACACAACTTACGATTATGTAGTTTTTTCTAGCTCTTTTTTGGCGCAGTTTGTTTGTTTTATTACAAACTCTGATGATGCGAGTCCTTTTTTCATTCTCATCTATTTTTTACGAGCCACAGTAAAAAGTGGTACACTTTATTCTGTTGAAATGAGAAAGGACAAAAAAAGGCTGAGGAAGCACAAGTCATTTATAGTATATCAATATGTCTTTTGTGCGAGATAAATATATTTCGCTTTTATCCTACTGTCATGAAGATGATCATTACTCAAAGAGCTAATCCGGAAATTGACACACGATATGTTTTGAGAAAAAAGCGAAAAGTACATATATACTGTCTAAAAGTTGATATTGTCAGTATTTTGTGTGATGCACATTTTCCACAATAATTTTCTTTTCATTTTTCTACTTACAGATATTCCAAGGGAAGACGTGTCGTTGTCGGCTTGAGCCAGCCAGAACAGGATATATGACATACAGGTAAGCTTGAAGATAAGATACTTTCATACTTACGTGTTTACTGCAACTCCATCAGAAGTGATGGGATTCGAAGCTACTTTAAACTACAAAATACAAAACCTTCTGCTTTTATTGATAACAATCGCTTGATCTTCTTCAGTTTTTTTTTGCTTTATTCCTCGAAGCACTTTCGGGTTTGCGCAGAGTGCCACACTAAGCAGAGACATCAACTCATCGTATGAATGAATATTAAACAAGTTTCTCATCATCATCATCATCTTTCATTCTTCCTTCGTCGTCGTCAACTTCATTCTCATCAAATTTTTATTATCTTCTTTTGTTTCTTCATGCTAATCATGATTATGTCATTTTGCAACGGAGCAAGAATGCATAATCTATGTATTTGTACGCTATTAGCAGAAGCGCGCAAACAGTTCTTGCAACTGTAATATTGAAAATTAACTAAAAAGTATTCTGTCATTAATATTCATTACTGCTAAAGGATGTGAATTCACATTATGAAAATTAATTGGCCGCGACAAAAAACCAACATAAGTTGATTTTATTGTACATGTGGTGGTGCATTCCATTCCACAACGTGCTGCCTTGATAGGTAGTGGGCACCGTGCACTTTTTTCCTCTTTTGAAAGTGAGAGCTGTTAATTAGGCCATTGCGATAGTATTGCCACCATAAGAACAACCAGGAGAAAAAGTGGCTTTGTCTTTCTTTGTCCATCCTCGCCTCCCCTCATGAATCATCCTCTCCGTCATTAGCATCTCCTCCACGCACAGAGCTGGTCGTAGTGGCATTGCAAATGGCAAATATTTCACTCACAATCAGAATTAGTATACAAAAGAGGAATACGAATCACTTGACAAAGAAATGTCTGATGATGAGGAGTTGACAGTGACGATGATGGTGATACTTCTATCATCAACTGCACACATATTTTTTCTCGAAAGGATGAAGACGACAAGTTTGTAAAAGAATAAAACCATATTTGTATATTTCACATAATCATAATAATAAAAAAGCAGTGCCAAAAGTTTCCTGTAATAGAAATAGCAGATTGTTGAATTGAATTCATTCTCATGAGCATATATCATCAGCATTCCGCATCTCCGTGCAGACAGCAATTTGCCATGCTCACATTATGGACTCCTTTTCAAATAATATTATTATTGCTTTGTTTCGTAATACATAATGGAAATGTGCAACAATAATAATAACGCTGGCTTTAGCATAATGGCACCAGTCGTTTTTTTGATTCTTTAATATTGTCATATCAGTCACTCTATCCGTTGTGTCTGCTGTGTCAGACTGAGACTTACTGCAAAGAGATTGGATTGTCTCTGCTTACGTCCCAACTCTACATAATCATGCTACAAATCCTCAATTCAATTCACTTGAAGCAGGATTGAAATGGTAAAGGAACACTTTCCCTGCGCGCAAATGATGACAGCGTCTTAAATAAAAGTCATGTTCACGTACCTGATTCATCTCGTGCATGATTCAACTTGACAGGCAGATGACAGTTTATGCTTTGTCCCAACTTTTGTAATAATAATTTTCTTTCGTGTATTATTTTTTTCTCGCTGCCTTATCCTTAAGTAAAAAACGAAGTAAACCTACCGCCTGGTAATTTTCTTACCCACGACGACTCAAAAACCCTTGAATGAATGCGGGGTTGGCGTACCATTGAACGCACGAAATGGCGAGAAAGAAGTGGTGCAAAAATTGGAAGACGATGTTTATTTGCACGAAAATCAAGTTTTACAAATAAAACTAAAAAAGGTTTCGCAAATAATGCCTTCAATGATTTACGCTCATAAATTTATTACCCAAGCGAGGCTTCTACCCTTGCTTTGTAATTATTACAGAAATACAATTATTTTTGGCGTGGTAGTAAAACAGTGGCAAACAGAAGGGAAAAATCGTAATAACATGGTGGCAAGGGTTGGTGGCGGAGCGGCGGAGCCGAGGAGGTGAGGTGATGATGTTGGTCGATGTAGTAACGAGGAGAATATTACATCTACCCCGCTGCTATTTCTGCTGTGCACGTTTTACTTACCTACGACGACACTATTACGGCTCTCTGAATCCGAGTGAGCATAACGTAACAAGAACTTAATTACCAAAAGAATTGTTTCACAACTCTTTCTCTTTTTTCTCTCCTCTTTTTGTGCCATTAAGTCTTGTCGAGAATTTTATGGACGTTTCTGTGCTGCTCTTGTGAAATAGAACATGATAGTGCATCGTTGTCGTTCGTTGTAGTAGGTAAGTGAGATGTTTTTAAAAAGGCGATCTTATCTATCTCTTCATCCATCCATCCATTCTAAAATATTGTTTAAGACGACATGTTCATGGTGACGATGATGATGATAATGACAAGAAGAGCCAAGAAATAGCAAAAAAGATTTTTCCACAGATCGGATTGTGCAGTAGGCCTGAAAAGATTTTTTTTACTTGTTTCTCCGACGTTTCTCTTCTTCCAAAGATTGGTGTTGGTGATGCATTAACTGTTTAAAAACCTTATTTTCGTTTATCTTAGATATTTTATGGATGTGAAACAAACACTCATTTACTACTTGAGCATGTACTTACATTCTTCAAATATATTAGATGGTGTTAAAGCGAGAAGATCTACCGTTCGTCTAGTATATATTTATGTGCTCAATTTTCGCATTTTCTCTCCTAGTTGTGTTTTTTTTCAAAGTAATCAAAAGTTTTGACTGGTTGAGTAGTAGCAAGCCACGTTTGACATCGCTGCTCCTTTCATAATAAAAGTGCGAGCTGAGGAGAAAGACCGAGACCTGTATTCATGTAGCAAAGTTTTGTTCACGAGGACATTGTGACGGGATAGGCAACGGCAAGTGGGAGTGTAAGAAGATGATAATAAGAGCAGGGACAACAACCGAGCAGCGAGAAAGGAAAGCATATAATAAAGCAGAGAAAACTTTCATTAGACATCTAAAAAAGTAATTTTATCATTGAAATGGCATCTTCTCAGAAAAGGCGAACGTAAAAGAAAAACAAAATTTTCCTTCTGAGGAAAATGCATCGTAGACGAGGACACTGACGAGACAGAAACACAAATACAGCACAAGCCACGACTTCAATCTCCTTTTTGTGCCAATTCACGAGTAATAATGGCAGGTTGAAAATCTCGTGTTTGTGTACATAATGTCTTGTAACATTGCACTGTAAACGATTACCACTCTGCTCCCCGTTATAGAGAACAACAACCACTTTTATTTATAATATTTGCTTGTTCGACTGCTGCTCCCACTTCTCTTGGAATTGCAATAATGTCTCCTTTTTTTCTCCTTTTTCTCTCTCTTTCTCCCTGCTCCACTGTAAAACCTAAGAATGCAAACAAGAGTTGCCGTTTTTGACGGAGATGAAAAAAAGCAGAGACCATCGACCAACGAGACGACAACGACGACGACGAAGAAAGAGGCTGCTCTCTTTATTATGGGCAATGGATGAGAAAGATGCGGCATAAACTTGCTTTTAGTCGCGGTTCAAGGAGAATGTCATTCATTCATTGCATTATTATTGCCATCAAAAAGCGAAAAACACACAAAGATAACGGCCCACATTATATGTTCATATTTCGTGCACATTACGCATTCAATAGCTTTTTATATGGTATGCGACAAAAACGGAGAGAAACAAAAATCTTTGTTTAGGCTCTTTATGATTACAAAGACACACAAAGAGAACGACCTTACAAAACTATCGCTTTGCTCACACAAAGCAACCTCAAAATTGCAATGCCGGAGATCAAGCAAGGCACAATGAAGAATTTGTTTAAACCTTTCTCAACATAATTTCATCCTCGCCTCGCCAGTGGTAAGTAGCAAAATAAAATCAGCAATGTAAACAAAACAAGATGGCCAGAGTAAATGTATAAATAGATATAAAGTTACTTTTTATCCTCTCTGCAGTTTTTCACGGTAATAACCAACTTTTAAGTTTAGTCCTTAAGAATGAGAATAAATAGTCATGCAGCTAAAAAAACCTGTGAATAACGACCGATCTCAGACAGAGGAGCGCATTCATGGCACAAAATAATGACATCAGGGAGACTCTTTTTAGTAAATGTTTTAAAAAAATTGATTCATACAGCCCACACACATAACAACATTAGATGTCACTGAAAAGACGTAAAGTATCCTTCTTTCATTCCTTTTAGAGTACATCACCCCCTTTTATTTTCAACTGTTGACAGAAACATGAATGTGTACATAATGTGCAAGTCGTAAGAAAGCTATAGACAGTTTCTCTGAGAAAAGAGAACGAACGACTACTTAGCCATTTTTGTAAATACGCTCGGGCTCTACAATTGCAATGTTTGCACAATAAAATATCCTCAGCGAGTACCCAACTCGCATCTTACAGATAAACATGATACGAGGCTCATAATAATAAAGTATTTTGCCACCTACATCGAGCCCATTTTTTACCCATTTAATTTAACCTTTATGGGGTTTTTATATAAAGTAAAATATCTACTTACAATACCCTATTAAAATAACATCTCGAATCGGAGACCTACGATAATAAAGCATCCAAAGCTGCCAGAGACACGGACTCGGCGGTAGTTTGGTGCTGGTGATCCGTACCAAAAAAATCTCATCTGTCCTTATAAAGTTGAAAATCAACAAGACGATAATATTGCGGTTTTATTGTGTACGAGATTCGAGAAGAAGCAGAGAAAAAAACAATGCAGAATAGCTCGAACGAATAATGTTAAGCTCACAGATCAAGCATCAGCGCGACCACCACGACCAAACTGCGATTTTCATTCGGTGGTCGAAGAAGAGAAAAGAAATTATTATGCCTGGGCATCGTTTACGATAAAATAGTGCTGCTTTTTATTTTTCCCTTTCTCCGAGTACCCTGCCGTATTTCTTTGGTTTGATGTTACTTTTACTATAATTCACACCGAAACGAGAGGCAGAGACAGGCGAATACACCAGCTTCATGTTTACATTTACAACGAACAAAGGGGTTACGATTACATTCTAAAGCAAATACGCTCAGTGGACACAGACAGCCCCGACCCGACGGACAGATTAAGGCCGAGTGTTTGTGATGGTGATATGTATCAAATTTCGGCTTTTTGTTAGCAAAGTATATCGAAAAGTAACACCCGTTATCGACAGTATTAATAATAAGTAGACGCATAGAGTTCTTCATTATTACTCCCATTGCAACAAAAACACTATAAACCGTTTCACTACGTAGGTATTGATTTTTGGCTGCGAGTGTGCCTTGTACCATTTTCGTCCGGATCATTTTTTATTTCCCCGTAGAATACTTTATTTAGTGTGAAAAAAATCACTAAAAATACACAATGATTTCGAGGGAGAATGCCGAGTTTGATGGGCGCACTTTAATTCTCCCAAACGCCGTCACTCTAATGAAAGCTTGTTCAACATTGAAATATGATGTTATTGCATGCTCAACTTCTTCGCTTTCTTGCGCTGAGTGTGTGGGGCATTCCAGTCTGACAAAAATAAATATGCGAAAGCTATTATTACATCATGCCATTCATTTAACTGTGGTATGCCTTAATCGTAATATAGTACTAAAATTGAACGGTTCGCTCGTCTCCACAATAGAGTCTCCATAATGACAAAAATCATACAAGTCGATTGTTGTGTGCAATGACGACCATTGTTTCTCCAGATAGCAACTCAACTCGACAAATGAAGGGTCGCATCAACCAAGTGGAAACAAATGTATGGAAGCACCTATAAAAATACATTTATTTCGATGAATTATTGCTGCCCTTTTCACGATCCTTGTATCCTTCGACAGTAAAAATAATAACAATATCATTATTACATACATGTATGGTTTTCTTATTGTGTGTATTTCCTCTCCTTTCTTTTTTCTCTCCTCGATGACAAATCAATACAATGTTCTGATGAATGAAAGCAATGAGCATAGTCATCGTCGTCATATTCATAACCATAATATCACTGAAAGAAAAACAAAATTGTTGTGAAGTGACAATGACCACTTTTCGTCCCCACACCTCTAGTATTACAGGATGTGGATAAAAATACCTTTTGTAGATTGTACGTATTATTCATGAATGATTAAAGGTGTTGCTCAACATAACATCCACTTATGATTATTTATAAACTTATAAAATACTTTTTGGTAAAAAATGGTCATCGAGATTTTCCACTCCCATCAGAGTAATGGAACTGTAGAATGGAAGAATTGAGAATTGAGCGTCCTTCCCAATGCGTCGCCGGCTTGTCGTTGCTTTGCATGTACGGAAACAGTAGTAGTAGTTGATTGCATGCTTCATTGAAATTACGTCATCTTCACCCGGTGTAATTTAGTACGATTATTATTACCTACTTCTGGCTGACTGGTTGACGTGTCCGTAGAAAATGTGCAAGTACGAAGTTTATGAGGAGGAAGCATATGCCTGCATACTCCACAATGTGCTCTTACCTTCTCTGCATTGTAATGTAGTGCCACTGCCACTCATTTCAAACAGGGGAATAATCTTGCTTTTAAGGGTGCATTCATGTTTTCCTGCAGATTTATGCGTTTTATGACAATAACATGACCCTACCTACCTTTCAATGAACTCAAAACTCTAGTCAATCCGATAAGTACATTATTATTGTTATTATCCTTGTGAATCGTTACTGCCATTTACTACATTCCTGTTTATTGTGCTACTGTTCCGTTTCCAGTTCCCTCTGAAGACATTACCTACTTCCACGCAGCTTTATTTTATTCTATTTTATTTTATTTCATCGTTTACATTCCATTCCAGTGGACCGTAGCCAGTACCCAGGCGCTGTTTTTCATGCACACAAAATTGCAATGAAAGCATACGCAAATAAAGTATCCCAAACGAATGAAGAGTTTAAAAGGATATAAAATGCATGAAAGTAATGCCCTCCTACTTTGTTTCATGTCTCCAATTTTTGTAATGTATACCAATAATCCATTTCGTTCCGGGAATACATGAAAAGGGAAAGATGCAGAAAATCATTGCATGATGCCTGTCGTCCCTTTTAAACACTTACTTTTGTTCAATTTGAAGTGGTGGTTTCTCAGAGTTTTTGGGGTGCACACGTGAGTTAGCAGGGACGTCGTGTATTATATTTTATGCAAAAAGCCTCCTTCTTGCTGCATTCATTGATTTGTTCATTCATGTAAGCGAGAACTCTATAAATTTTTTCCATTTTTTTCTTCTTTTCTTTTCTCTCTCCCTCTCTCAACTATCCCGAATTTGTTTCCTATTTATTTTTTTGTCTTCCATATTATGCAGTGCACATACACGAACGAATTTTTCCTTCCAACTAACTAACTACTCAATTTTTGTGTTTTGGGTGTGGTGCCAACACAGAATAAAAAAAGTACATAAAGAAGAGATCTCTATTTTTCCTCTCCTTCAATCACTCTTCGTTTACAAAACAAAGCGAACAGAAAGAAAAATAAATAAAACGGGCAACTTTGGATAGTCTCAATCTTGTTTTCTTGGTGCAGAGATCCACAAGAAAAGTGTTCTCAATCGCTGTGTTCCGACTTGTCTTATATATGTAAGTGGAAAGATTGGTGAGCGTAGACACTATTGATTGCTATACGCATCGCACTGCATTTTTCCCTTTTCTCTTTCTCTCTCCGTTTTTTTCCTCCGCTAACAATCACACATACAAAGATAACAAAAAAGAACAAGAGAATGCAATGCAGTTCTCAAATCCTTTGATCCATTATTAATCTCTTTTCTAGTTCTTCTTTTTTTCCTCTCCTCTGTACGAGTTCAGTTGGTGGTGTTTTGTGAGTGTGTTTTATGTTGTTTGTTGGTAACTCAAGCCCTATTGAGAGAGAGCATCTCAGGGCAGTGGAGACTCACGGTGAGTAAGTAAGACTGTATTACAGGGATTTTAACTCTTACTTAGTAATCACCCGGTTTTTCACACCCTTACAACAAGAATGAACTCGTATACGTGTGAGAAGAGACGAGGACGGAGAAGCTGAAAAATAAAGAAAGAGCAGTCAGTTGTCGGGTTTCGGGTAGAATAGTTACAGAAAGGAAAATTGCTGGTAGTCTTATTGCATTGTCCAGTCTCCTATAAAATTCTTGGTGAACTTTTTTGTTTTTCACAGGCGACCAGTGCATGGTCGAAAATACGTGCTTGCTTGTGTTCAATGTCTATGTCTCTGCTTCATACAAAATGTATTCCGTTTTTTAAAGCTCTCCTCTCTTCTCCTCCATTTAAAGCCAATCTATTTTTACTATGACCACAGCTATACCAATATTAGAGTCTAATAATAGGCAGTAACTTTTTACTTGAGAAAACTTGAAAGGTGCACGGTGCAGAGTAACGTGGATAATGTATGAGAGTGTGTCCGTATCACACGTACCTGCCGCCTGCACCTAATGTTCTCCGCTTTTATTTTGGTTCATTGTTTCGTCCGAACAGCACATAAAAATGTGCTGGAGAGGAAGAAATAAGTAGGCTCTTCGTAAATGAATACTTTACCCACTCGATGGTTAAGGAAGGAAATAAAAAACGGAGACGACATTTTATGATGATTTTTATATATAGCCAGAGATAATTATGTGCACGAGTAACCGCTCGAGTATTATAAAAAGCCTCTTGATAAACTACTTACACAAAATATCTCCTTACAACGGAGAACGATGCCTATTGTGTGGGGAGAGCGTAAGTATGTGCTTATATTATTGACCAGGTCACAAAACGAAGAAGAATCACCGATAGTCGGATTAGGAAGTGCAAGATGCTATCTATCATCATCATCATCATCGCCACCACCGCCGCCACCATCTCATCTCCTTCCTAAATGGCTTAAGTCTAGCGAAACAAAAAACTTCCCCCATATCATTTCCACCAGAAACGGAGATACCTTCTGCTCTTATATGGAACTATAGCAAGGTTGTATGATTATCCTGAAAATGTAGTTTTTCATCAGCATAATGATCACATCACACTCTCACAATACAATAAACTCTTGTCAAAGTTCAGAGATATGCTGCGCGGTTTTGTAAGACAATTAGCAACAATTGGCAAAATAGCGTAGAAGTAAGCAAATTTCACTTTTGTGACACCTTCAGTGTTGCCCCTGTCCAAGCCTCTTCACGTCTCTTTAAAGTTTTTAAATGTTGGACTTCAACGTCAGTTCACAATTCGAAGAACAGCGAAAATTAATTTTCAAAATACTGTTTATTAGTTAGCATTTAAATTGAATATCAGTTGATTGATTGTTGTTTGCAATACACCGTTGAATGGTTTTTTATAGAAATATGGCTAGATGCGGACGGCCGAAAAACAGAATCATGGCATTTATGTGTTATGTTTAAAGTGCAGAGCCTCTAATAACGGAGCAGAAGAATGAGAAGGAAAAGAACGTGTGTGTGGGAAGACAACGTATCCATTTTTATTTGTGAGAAAGGCAGAGAGTAGTTGATGATACAAATGCGCTTTTGTTCTCCTTTTTTACTCTTGAATGAACTCATCCAATTGGTTACTGGTATATTTGCTACGTGTGTAGGTACATATTATTTACTTGTCCAGAGGGTGGCGAGCCGATCAGACCGACGACCCTTTTCTCCAGCAGCAGTCGTTTTTATGCCCAGTCAGTAACTAGTAACTCACTTCGTTAAATATACTTACAAGAAAATGAGATAACCATCTTTTACTTGCTCGCTACAAGAACAGCTACAAATACGGACGATGCACGTTATTCGTTTGGAGCAAAAGACGAAGACGGGACAGGGCTGTAAAAATAAAGTGGAGAAACTCAACTGCCCTCGTACTGAAATATTGCTCATTATTGCATGCATTCTTGGGGAACGTAGTTTAATGGAGAACAGGGAAAACGAACAGAATTACTCTTTTTTGCTCTTCAAGAGTTGATGGTGTGAAACTGTGAAGGATGAGAGCAACTCCTGGCCGAGGTGAACTCATTGGAACCCAACACGGAGCCTGTTAAAAAACAAAGAACAATGCATCCAGCAAACATCCATTCAAAGAAATACATGATTCGATTAGCTGAACAATACATACTATATTAACTCTGAACTGAATCATTTACTATACTCTCGTCTTAAAACATTTACGCGCAGGTATTTTAAACAGTGAAATACGTTTACGTATTGAATTGGAACACAAAACACTTTTTACCTGGTTTCGTTCTAATCATATTGGTCACTTGCTGGGTACACGAGTGACGCGTTTTCGAATGAAGAGTAGATAGATTGCGGCCGTCATTTTTTCTTACAATAAGTCACACGGACATGTGTACAAAGTAGATGCTCTTTCTCTTGAGTTTTTTCTTCGTTGACATATTTGTTGTGCTCATGTTCAGCAGAATAATCCATCTGAGAAATATTGTTCCTTTTTCCTTCCTTTCAGGTAACATGCATGATGAACCTGGAATAAGTCATGCATGCTCATGCCATCAACGTTCATCCATCTTCCTCTTTTTGAATAACATCATCTTCGAGCAACAATGTTCCCTTTTTTGAATGGCCGTTCTTCAATTTTCGTGCACAAGAAAAAAGGTTTTCTGAACAACGTTTTCTACTTGAACCTTTTGGAAGATCCTTTGGTTGTGCCGTTCAGGTCGACACAAATATATTATGGGGCTGAGCTGACAAGTGACAATTGTAGTCAAATTTTCACTCTCTGTCACGGTTTTCGTTACGCTCGGAGGCTGGCACTTTGCTCTTGCCCTTTGCAAAGCGATTTTACCTTCTTGATGTAACAAGTTTGAGAAGTGCACAACACCTCTTGTCCTGTGTACCTACAAAGGTGCACTAATAATAATGTTATTTCCATCTCGGTTCATTCTCTTGCGTGACTTTTTGAACCATTCAGTTCTGATAACTTACTTTAGTTCCATCTTGATCATCCTGATCACGACCATCTTCATCATCATCCTGCTCTGCTCACCCTCTCCCAGCCGCATAACAATGCACGTTAAATTTCAATTTTACGAAGAATGCACGACTCGTCGACAACGACGACGATTATTATTTAAGACTTTTTTGTGGCACACAGAAAAAACGTGTATGTTAGACTTGGCAAAGGTTGCTTATAGGCGAATGCATGCTGCAACTGTGAGCTGAATGCAGTAACCTTTTGTTTGTCGAATTGGATGGCAAAAAAATCAGGAGAGAATAACTTTGTTGAGTGCAAAGCAAAAAAGAAGAAAAAAGGACAATAAGCGATTTTAAGGCTTCTCCTCTTGTATTACAACGAGCTTTAAAGCAATTCAAGTCAACCGTGTAGAGGAGAACAAAAAATCCAGTTGTTGATGTTGCAAGTCGATATCTAGGTATCCCACCCAAAAGTCATACAAAACCATTGTTAACAACTGACCATCAATTACAAGAGTCGCATCGTTTGACACACAGAAATTACCAATTGACCTGTCTCACTCACTTGGTAAGTTGTTAGCAAACTGGATACAGAGGAAGAAATTTAGAATACAATGTACTCCTATAATGTATTTATTATACATGCAGACACACACAAAACACTCAATTCTATCTCTTTCAAACAGCAGCTTAAACGCTATTTATGTGTGTCTCCTTGATTATTATTGTTGATGTTAGTGTATAGGTATGCGAGTAACAATAATAGAACAACTTTTAACGAACAAGTCTCGAATGCGTGAATGTGACATTGTGAAGCGAAGGAGAATCTTTTTCTTCTCTACTTCGTCCTCTTCTTTTTTCTTCTTCGTCCTGTCCTTTTTTATTGTTGTTGCTTAATTTTTTTCCCGAGAAGAAGATGATTCTCCTTTTTGTAAGTCTTCAATACACGCTTTTCAAGAGAAAAAATGCATAATGATAAAGTTACGAAGATGACGACGATGATGCGAAAGAAGGAGAGAATTTATACAATTTTCTGATGTCTTTATGTAGATGCATAATAATAACTGCCTGATATTTATTGTGTATGATGTAATATATAGGCCAATGTCCTGACTAACTACTCAAGTCAAAAAATAATGTGTTAAGAGAACTAGTGTGTAATGTAGTAACGAGCACTAGAAGATGACATTATAACTGCCATGCCTTTGACACAAAACTGTCATAGCAGAAAAGCCAAAGAAAAAAACTTACTTTCTTGCTCACTGTTCTGCTACTATTTTTATACGCAAGTGTCTAATAGTGTTTTTGCTAATCACGAAAATAATGCCAGTGGAAAGCGTATCTGTGTCATTTTTATGACTATCAAAGTTTGGCTTGAGTGGATAGGCGGGCAGGGAGGAAAAAATATATTATCTTTATCATTGTCATTTCTCTGCTAGTTTTCATAATGTAGTCTGTATGTTACTTGGATACTTCTTGCAGATATTGAAGATGACGATGACATTTTTTTCCTCCGCTCCATTGTAGTTTCATTGTGCTAGTGATTCACTACGGTTCTATGCACACTCCTCCAGCAAACATGTCACATAAAATAGGCTGGAATAGAAGAAGGGGAATGCCATCTTATGAAAGTATAACTTGGTTTAAATCAGAAAAAAATATATTTCTCTTTCGTCTGCACAATACATGTATTCTTTCTGAGAATAGAATATAGTGGAGCATAAATAAATAAATGCATTTGGTTTTTTGTCATTTTAGATTTTGTTTGTGCGTAAGTCTTCGTCTTCTGGATTCTGATAATAAGGCTTGACGAGTGTTGTTGAAGGAAAAGAGGGAATATATGTTTCTCTTTTTGTCGTTTCGTTTTCATTCCAAGCTTTTTTACAGAGAAATTGTAACTGTTCCTTGAGGATATTAAGTATATGCGTCTAGTATACATTTCGAAGCACAAAGAGGAAGGCAGAGAAAGGAGCTGTGTTGAAATAAGAAAGTGAAGTTGTACTAGTGAATTGAATCATAAGTTTTAGGTACGGCCGTAACTTTACTCCTTCTCCTCCCAAGAACGTCGCTAGTAAATAAATAGAAAAATTGGAAAGCATAATAAAATAGATGAAGTATAAAAATCCATAAAAGCATACTGTACGAAATAACAAAATTATTTATGTTTACTTACTCTCACAAATGTAAACCAACTAAAAGCAAATAACCAGATAATAGAAAAAGCAGAAAATCTGTTACAAAATCCTTTCTCAGTATATTTTGAATTATATTCCCTTTTTTACTAGTTTTCTATGTACAGGGCCACACCATTGTTGTTAGTTTTGAACTACCAACGATAATTTTTTCTGTCTTCTTAACCCACTGAAATAAATCTTGACTGGGATGATACCACACAGTACAATGCGTGTAATTACATTAAAAATGTGTTAAGCTAAGGGAACCCTGGTAATAATATTTTCAGTAGAATGTGGGTATGTGGGTATCTAATGTACACAATGTGTGTTTTTCTCTGTGTGTAACAAGTCCGAAATATTTTTTCAGGCATCTCTCAAGAATGACTCCGGAATCATAAAGATTACAAACAAATGAGTATTGAGACGTCTTGTGTAACGAAAGGGTTGAATGTTGTTTTGCTTTGCTCGAATTATCTCCTGGCATGGAAAAACCTCTTTCTCGCTCATTCTTCAGCACAGTTCTGCCTCTTCAGCCTCATTCTCCGTCTGACGCGCTATTACCTTCTTTTCAGATCACATAACATGTCTCAGTCACTGAACTTCCAAGTGTCTTCTTTAAAATGTAACGAAAAATAGTGCTGGTCATTTCGTTTCATTATTATTGCATCTTCTAAAATATATTCTTATTTCAGATTGTGAAACGAAATTGGAAAATGGGCAGATTCGTTTTTAAAGCGGAGCATAATAATACAAGGGATCTGAAAGGAGCGGAGAGGAGTAGAAGATAATAGTGCAGACAACAGCAGTTTGATTTGCTTATATTTAGATAGTCGACACTGAAGATGCCACCAATTGAGCTAACCCTTTTATCGACCCGTTCTTCTTGTCTAGCCTGACCTATCTTTTTTTCTCCATCGGAATATTTTTTCCTGAATATTATATATTTCTTTAACGTTATCGTCATTGTTGTACTCACTGATTTGATAGTGGAGTCTAATAGAGAGAAACGACTGACTGGTTGATTCTTCTGCTGGTTGGGAATACGGTGTATGGATGACGGTGCTTTGTTGGAATGGTCATGACGATGATGGTATGCGCTCAAGTTAGATTATGAGAACTATCAAGTTGATATGATGCCATTTCTCAAAGTGTCCTTATTATTTTCATGCTCACGAAATCTCTCGCCGACTCACTTTGTACTTGTTTCGTATATTTTTATTCCTTCGATCGCATTTCGTATATCACTGTGAGAATGCGGTAGTTTTGTATTTATGTAGGGATCCCGTGTACACATTCCAATCTTGTCAGATAGACAGTTTGAAACATTCCTTCTTCTTTTTTCACAAAAAGAAAGCTTTACCGATCTCAATTATTATTGTAATACAGATTGAGCGAGCAGCTTGCCTCTTTTAGACCGTGACGGTAGTATACCACAGGCTTTGTGCACACACCAACACATATCAAAATCTCCGTTCAACCGAAATATATTTTTCCCTCAGTACAGTTCACTAGCTCTATAAAGCCAAGACGAGGAAGCATATTTTTTAAAACTTACGTCTCGTTTCCTTGGTTGAGTCAGTACGTTATTTCCCCTTGTTTTCTCACTGGTACACAGTTATTGCACTTCACTACTGGTTGCTTCCTTGCCCTTTTTGCTCACTTTACTTACATGCTTGGGCGTTTTCCAGTTTTCAACATGAATAAATATCGATATATAAAAATATCAAGAAGATAAAGGAGTAAGAAAATGCGATAGGATCACGGAATCCTCTCTCTCTCTCTCGCTCTCTCCCTGTCTATCCACATTTTCTTCCCTTTTCTTTTTTATTTTCTTCTCGTACACATTGTCATGAACTATGAACTCCAGAAAAATGGAGTGGAGTTAGTGATGAGATGATGATGATCAGAATGATGCCGGGTTTTTGTGATGATTGTCTTATTGCTCCTGCAAAAAATCTTGACTCCCTTGTCCTAGACACATTTTCTTACATATCAAATGGCCATTTTTGATCCATCCCTTTTTTATTTCTTTATTCTTTCCGATACATAAAAAACAAGAAAGGGAAAGAATTCCAAGGCATATCATTTTTTCATTCAGGAAAATAGAGTTATCAGCTTATTCCTGATTTTTTTTTCCTTTCTTACTCTTTATTTCTATTCCCGGTTGAAAGAATCTCTTGTGATACAAAATGGCTTCTGGTCTCGGATTCTTCGAATTCATTATGGCTTTCATGTAAAAAACAGCCCGTTTTTTGCTGATTTACGGAGCATTTACCCAAATACAAACATGCGTAGAGCTGAATTGTATGGATGTAGGTAGACATTTTGGATCATCAGCAGAATTTCTTATTGTCTGCAGATAGTCAGCAGAACAAGAGCAACCGAGACAGATATATTTATTATGAACATGCTTCGTTATACAAAAATAATCTATGGCGAAGTAGCTGACTTGAGGAAAGAGTTGATGATGACGATGAAGATGATACACACCATCATGCCATGTTTCATCTTCTTTTACTGTTTTCTCTCATGCTGTTTCGGGGAAACAGGATACTGTGTTATTTCTATGAGTCATGTCTGCTCCAGAGCAGTGCAGCTCCGGAGTGAGTATTTTCATGAATACACACTGCTCCAGTAAAAAATGTATAAGAATAATAGCATAAGCAACTTCATTTTTCGTACTTTGGATGGAAAGCCGTGAATGTCTGAGTTGGCCAGGATGTCATCATCACGATGAAAAAACACAGAAAGTGGTGGAAAAGTAGAGGACTAACTTATGCACCACTACATTTTTTCTCTCTCCTCTCTCTCTCGGTGGTATTTTCTCGTGACTTCCTCTTCCACAAAATACAACATAGCCCAATTCCCCTTTTCTTCTTTCGTATATTATAATCCTCTCTTTCTCCAGCTCTGTGATCTGGAAATGATTCTTCATATATGGTGATGTGATGGCACACTTGTGTATTCACTCCTTATGTTCGAGTCTCGGTAGAAAAAATTTGGGCATTGTAGCTACGTTAAGTTCAGCAGAAGCAGAAACATTCACACAAGAGCAACAGCAAAACCGTGTAGCAATTTCTTAGTAAACGAAAACAGAATCCGGAAAAAAACTTGTTTCTATTACTTATGTATGTATTGTAAAGCATAATCTGAAAATAACTTTTTCGTCCGGAACACAGAAGAGAAATAATAAATACATAATACAAAGATACGTACGCATTATATACCGAGTGAGAGACCAAGAAGCAGAGTCAAAAACTTCCATCCGACACATTTTCATGACACTTCATATCTTCTTTATTTGACGAAGTAAAACTTTTTCTCCGGATCAGATCTATCAGTCTCTGTGTGTTTTTGCATTAAAAGAGGCTGTGTGGTTGTTCCGTGATTCCTTTCCAAAGTGCTCCTATCAACTTTCTCTTTACGTGCGACTGTTAAGCAGGTATTAGAGTTTTCTCATACAAGAAAAAGTCATAACACAAAAGAATTCAAAATAATGTCTGGCGGAGAGTGAAAATAAAACATACAAGTTTTATAATGCTTCAGCTCCTAAATAACAAGAATAATAATCGTTAAAAGGTTGCGAAAAGTGGAAGCTTCAAGCTTGTCTTTCCTTCGTTCTCTATACCATTTCGCGCTGCATGTGAATGTATGAGATAAAGCCGAAGAGAAGCCCTTTTAAATGGCTACATTAAAACAGCTCACTAAGCATTTTTTTGCTAAAATGATCAAGATCAAAGGGGAGAAAGAAGTCTCTTCTTTTTTCTTTTCTTCTTTCTTATTCGACTTCCTGCTACTTTCGCGAAAAAAGGAAGGATCAACTGCTGTTTTATAAGGATATACTCACACACGTTTACCATCAAGTACATTTCTCCTCTTGCCGGAATGAACACCCACTACACTCACTACACCAAAATAAAAACATGAAAAGAAGAGAAAGGAAGGCAGAGAAGCTCTAGTAAACTAGAAGTGAAAATGTGTACACAAAGAATGGGCAGGGCGAGAGACGAAATTATATAAAAACTCGAGTCTTTTTTTTCCATTTTCTGCTCTCAATACAAAAGAAGAATTTCCTAAAGTGTAACTCTTTCTGGCAATTGTGAAGGAGACGGGGTCGTTGCAGAATCTTCTTTTCACTTAAAATGTGCAGAATAGGTAGCACAGCACCTACTACACTTACGCAACGTAATGGGAGCCAGCCATTCACTTTGTGGACTTTTCACTCTCCCATTGGCTTCTCGCTATTTTTCGTCATATCTTATCTAACTTCTAAAGAACATGCAACATGACTTGTAAAAGAAAACATATGTTTATGGTTTCTTTCTTCTCTTTCTCTCTGTTGCTCTCGCTCCCGATCTCCCTGTCAAAATAATAATGTGAGAACTTTTCAGTCTGGTAAAACATTCATGCACACTAAATACACTCTCTCACATAATGCTATCTCCATCTGCTTTTTCCTTGCCACATAGACATAGAACGCTGTTCCGGCTATGGCGTTACATATTCGCAGGCTTACTGATAGCTTTTTCCCATTTTCCTCATTCACAAAGGCTGCCATCCTCAAAAGTTGACGTTGACGATATTTGGATATACACTCACAAACTGCGAACGCTTATAAGTAATCAACCTTCGCAAAAATAACTCAAACTCTTTCGAGCCAACTCGTGCAAAATAATAGAACGGAATAAAAGTTGACACGGTGGAAATAAACAGTGTTAGAGAGAAACGTAACAGAGCAGATTAGTATATATTTGCGCAGCAATAATAATGTAATCAAGCGCCGAGTCATTTTCATAAGTTTTTTAATCATATTTCTCCGGAATACGTAGGAACAAAGGCGAAACTGAAATACACGATTTTTTCCTTTTGCTAACACGGATTACAGAATACATGTATCATATTTCTTGTCACTGAGAATTAACGTAGCTGTAGCTCCTTCACGACTCTATTATGAAAACAAGTAGGTAGTTTGGTGAGCAAAGAATTACGTTTGGTTTCTTATTCATTGCTTTCGAAGCTTTACCCTGAGAGTTACCTAGGCAAATAAAATAAGTTTTTTTCTTTTTCGTCTTGTACGTAATATAATATTCTTATCAAGTTAAGTTACTTATCCGAAGCCGTTTCGCTGTCGCTTTATTTATCTAGCGAGTTAGAGTGCTCGCGAGAAAATATATTTTATTGCATCACGAATGAACGAGATGAAAAGTGTGAGACATTTTTATCAAGAGAATGGCAAGCAAAAGGAAAATGAATGTTCTTGTAATCTTATTAAAATAATAATACTACGCAAATGAAAAGAGAAAAAAATAACATGCGAAATGAAGTCTTATCTTAATTTGTGTACATGACGTGTGTATGTTTAAGGTAGAGTGAAAGACTGCTCTGCAAACGGTATTGTAGTTGAACTGTTTGACTAATAATATTATTAAGGATAATGAAAGTGTTTGTTTTAAATATGTCTTTCCTTCCATTACATTTAAACATATGTGCATAAAGAGCTACTTTGTGGAATTGAAAGCGAGACAAAAGTAGACCACACAAGATGTACTTATCATATCATCACCATACCATACACAATTTCTACATGAAGCTAAAATACAAAAACAAATATGTGAGTGCGTAGGTATCTAGTCCAAGTTAAGTCTTCTTGTTTCCTTTGCACAAACAAATGTCATACCTATAGACTCTCATGTGAATGTTGCACTTAATAAATAAAATATAATGCATCTGGCACAAACATGTGTACGTTGTCCGCTGCTCACTTACCTTCCCTACCTTTCGTATTTTTTGTTCGGTTTTGCTTTAGAAAAAGCGGAGCAGTTTTCTGCAGTTACCGTCATCATCGTCGTCATCATCATGATCGTCATGTTTCCTATAAAATATAGAAGCTGGCACTAAAGGGCGACGGATATATTCTTTCTCTTTGCAAGGCTACCGAAGTCCTACATAGAAAAAAAGGATGTCTGTCCGTGTGCAGATATAAAAAGTAATATTTTTGTGCGAGTGCCATTATTCTGTTGTATAACTGGAAGAATGTAGATATGCACGTACATTATTGCCTACCTTGTGCCACCTATTTTATACATATATTATCTTGAAAGTTACTGCAGCTTTTGCCGGATTGGATTTTTGGATTCCTTTTCCTCTCAAGTTGCACTCACCGTGCAGGTTGCCTACTCGCACAATTGAGGAGGGAGACGACTTTTAGGTTTTTTCACACTCTCTCTCGTTCCCCGAAACGAAGTGCTCTGGCTGGACTCAATAAGGCAGACAGAGAAATCTTGCTGTTTGTTGCATACGATTCGTTTCCATTAAAGCGGGAGTAAAATTGTCTGGCAGGAAGAGGAGAGGAGAGAAAAACACAGGTACATAGTCACAGATATTCACACCATCACCTCTATTACTTTTTTTCTCAACTCTATTTTTAAGTCTCCATTTTTCTTGCCGCCGTACTTCTCGGAGAAGAAAAGCTGCTGGAGCTGTGACTGTGTGCAACGGCACATAATGTGTATTGCCATTGCAAAGCCAAATCCAAGCCACATAATATACTTGGCAGCTGCTTAGCACACTACTGTGCATGTCCCAGGAAAAACTCTATAAAAGAAGAGTCGAGGCTGAAGGAAAGAAGTTTGCTCTTCTCTCAAGCAGAGAGAAAGGAAAGGAGAGCAGTGGCAGTGGTCGCACCAGCCGGAGAAGTACCATGCTTTCTTCAATCTCTGAACTGAGAAGAGCGAAGCAAAAGGCAGAAAAGAAAGGAAGTTTTCACCAAGAAAATAACGTCGAGTCAAAGCGAGCATGATACCAGGGCATATCATAACAATACAGTTTTGTATCTTTGTACACTACGAAAAAGCAAGTTCGTTGAGGCTCAAGTGAAGTCGGAAAAGTAGCCACGTAAGAGCAGCAGTCGTAAGTTGGCTCGTCAGTTGCATGGTTGTTTGGTGTTACTGCTTTCACTAGTGGCTCGAATACAACTTTTCCTGCCGCCACTAAATTCTCTCCCTTTCTCTGTGTTATCCTTTCACTAAAATAATACACCTATAAATATACGTGGACGAAAAAAGACAGAGAAGAGGACGTAATACTTTATTATTATTATTATCAGTCAGCATTACCATCATTGTTGTAGAGCTGTACACCCATTTCTGGAGAGGGACGGGTTGATCTTTCTGAACTTTCTCAAGTGATGGTGGCAGAGTGGCTTTATCCGCACGGAGAAAAACATTACCGACAGAAAGAACAACATAGAAAATCTGTTCGTACTCAAGTGAAAGAAATGAAAAGTGAATGCGAGGAGAATGAGGAGAAGCAATTATTGTAGCTGACTTGAGCGAGCAAGGGAAAAACGCGAAGCAGGCTGGTAGTTTGTTTGGTGTGTGGAAAAATTACCGAGATTCTCTCCTCTCTGTGTGTATGAATGCGTATGTCATGTAAAGTTTAGAATTGTGGTTATATTGAAGTTCATCTTTCAAGGAGAGCTCGTCGACCTCAAAAGAGAATCATGATCAAAATTTGAGGCCAAATATCCATACAAAATAAAATGCGGGTAGACTCAGATCAAAACAAGTGACGTTGTTGCATGTAAGCAGAAAATAGTTAATGGACAGAAATGCTTGAAATCATAGAATGAAAATGGAAGCAGAGGGAGAAGCAAAGTAAAAAGTGATTCCTTATTGTAGGTTGTTGTTATTGTTGTGTACAATTGTAATGGCCATTGTGTGTGTGTGTGTGTGGAAGTAACTACTCAAGTAACTAACTTAAGTAAAGTACAGCTAGTCAAAAGTGGGGAGAATAAAAGGGATGAACAGTTTCACTCTCTCATATCACAATCTCTGTTTGACTTTTTCCACTAGCAATTCTATATGAAGGGAAAAATATTACATGTACCTATGTATGTATCTAACGATATGCCAGGAAAAAGTGGAAGGAAAGAAGAAAAAACTTAAAATGCTAGACAAGACGTGCACGTTGTTTAGTTGTTTAAATGACGGACAAGTCAACAGTAGCTCATGAAGTGAAGGAGTATTTTTCAGTCCATATTGCATTATCAAAAGCAAAGAGGAGAAAAGACAGAGTGGGATCTGGAGAAAGAGGGAGAAAACGAAAAACAGGAGAGAGAGAAGAAAAAACAGAGAAAAAGAATTGGCATACGAGAAGAGTTAAAAACTTCTCTCTCTCTTTCTCTCTTTCTCTCTCCTCTTTCCCCGTCCACTACCCGAATACTGTTTCTAAGTAAGGAAGACAACTTTTTGTTCACAAACGGTCTGAGCTGAGGTAGTACATTTTAAGCAGTTTTCTGAATTTATTTTTTCTTTCTTGACAGTGTGTAAACTTGTGCTTAAAAAGTTTCGACTTTTTTCATTTAAAAGAGAAAAAAATAAGAGGAACAGAAAAACAGAGAGAAAACGAAAGAGAAAGGCATACGGATTGTGTTTGTACACGTTAGAGAGGAAAATCAACTTTGTCTGGCTTCTTTCCTATGACCATGCATGCCTCCTTATTTTGAATAACAATACACACAATTTCTTAGGAAAAAAGCGGCTGAAAAAAAGAGAGAATTATTTTATGCTTCTCACTTCTCGTGTCTTGTGGTGATGGCAACGATGCCGTGAATTTTTCCCTTCCTCTCTTAACTTGTTTTGTACGTCTTGTCATAGTTTGCACGCTCTGTATTGCGTTTTCCTCTCTTTTCCTGGAATTGAGTAGAAAACAGAGAAAACATTTCCTCCAGTAATAATAATATTATTATGGCGGCAATGATGATGTGACGGTGTACAACTGTGACTTTTATAGTAATAATAATACCACAGTTTCTTCCCGCTATTCTTAACTACTACTACTACACACTCCTTTCTTTTCTTCCTTTCCCCGTTATGAATCCACGGTGTGGAGAGTGCGTCGCTTTATGATTATTATGTCACTTTCTTTCTTGTTATATAAAGATCAGGAGTAGAAAATCGGTGTAAAAGGGACATTTTTATAGTTGGCTTCACTCTGATTTGATGAACCGTGAATGGAATCTCTAAATTAGTTTTTATACCACAAACATACACACACATGCACATAGAGAGAGAGATGAAGAAAGAAGAAAGCGTCTAAGAGAGACGGACTCATCATAGCAGTTGATGCTTCGTGGCACACAAGAAGAAACCCCTGAAATACCAAGTTAAAGAACGTTGCTAGCGAAAGCCTCAGAAAGTGGTGACTTTTTGCTTGCTTAACTAACGCGGATATACATTTCCCAATCTAAACCGTTTTCCAGCTCGAGACTGGCTTGAATTGTGAGTTAGCAGAGGAAAAAGGAGTAAGTAAAGCGAGCAAAGTAGCTTTTGAAAAATAAGAGCAAAAATTCTTTATACTCATCTCATACCTTGGTAAAAGTTATACGCATCCTTCTAGTCAGTAGAAAATGGAAATGGAGAGAGAGACAAAAAATATATAAAAGCTTCATATCAGTGGATCTGAGCCGTATGAAGAGTAAAACTGACAAGAACAAGTTACATGTAAAGCAAGCAAGTCAGAGAGATAGAAAGGCAGAAAACAGGGTGAACAGAGAGCGACAGAAGCTTAACTTTGCTTCAGGCATTATCATCGTATCATCATCGTCGTCGTGGTCGTCGTTTTCATCATCATCGTCATATAGTCGTCCTTCTGTCTATTCCCTACTTCTGCCTCACTGTATTACAGCCCAAAAAGCTAAGCAAACTCCACTTCTTTTTCTCCTCATGCCATACAGCCACTACTCACTAATATACCCTGAGCCTGATGCAAGCAGAAGCATTAAGCAGCGGCACAGTCACTATTAGCTGCACAGGCAAAAGTAAGCTGTATGGCATGGGTAAAAAGCTTAGCACTACTCAAAACTCAAAACTTCACTACTATTTCTTGCCTACGTAAATTCTGATCGCAGTCAGTCTTGACTTGACGACTGCTTCAACAACGACTTCACGTTGAGCTCAGTTTCGGTTTGCTGAACGACATAAACGCATCACATTTGAGAGTGCTCGCATTTTTCCTTTCGGTGATGTGATTGTGAGTCCTGTGTAAGGATTAATCAGCTCCAAAACTACACCAAAAGAAGGATTACTTAAGGCAGCAGCGAAAAAATAATATAAAAATTTCCTCTTGATAGAGAAGTTAGTAACAAAAAGCGTGTTCGTTAAATACGCACAAATACTGAAAAAATATATCTTACTTATTTATTCGTTCGTGCTCATTTTATAAGGAAAACTGAACAAAATTTATTCAAGTGCAGTTTTTTTTTCTCTTCTTCTTTTGAAAGAAGCATCCGCGGTATGGTGATGATAATCGTGCTATTTCGTATTGTTTCACGGTCGTAGTGCTACTGTGGCTGTGGCAAGTTTTCACGATCTATTTGAATATATTAAGCTAAATCTGTGCGGAAAGAAGAAAAAACTAAAATATATTACGCTCGTTTCTTCAATTTATCGCACCAGAGGGATGAAATGCTATAAACAACGAGAATTCATTTTGTGGAGAAAAGGAACATTTTGAAATTGTTACTCGTCTACAAAAATTAATGTCACTTTTTGCGTGCCTCTTGTTTGGTTTTTGGATATAAAAAATTGACTTAGTTGGCTCCGCATAAACCGTTAAGCAATGCAATCAGGACGTTTCTCTTAAAAAAAGTGAGGACTGAAAGTGGAATAAAAGTAGCCAAAGGAAACAGTGTAACGAGTTAAATGCTCGATTACACTTACAAAACTTTTTTCCTCATATAAAGCATACTACCACGTGGAGAAATAAATGTTGGAAATGCCGTGTTATATTTGACTGAAAAACTTTGGTTGTTTCGCTGAAACCTCAAGGTGCACTAAAAGCAGCGCCGAAGTATTTTATTAAAATGTGTGTCCTTTTCCCTCTCTCTCTTGTGGGCAAGTAAAATAATAGCGGTAATAAAAATAATAATAAACAAGTGAAAGAGATCCGTGAGATGTTGTCGTTGCTGTTGGTGCTGTAGTAACGGGCAGAACGTAGGAACACCCCTGAAAGCGCTATCAACATTTTAATAGAATGTTAAATGGACAAACAAGAACAGAGAGAAAAAGATATTTGATATGATCATCAGAATGTGCAGAGACTGAGGCTGACGATGATGAAACGACTCACAAAGAAAAGAGGAGGTGCACAAGGTAATGCTACAACGCAACGTTCCTTATAAACTTAAAGTCCAAAGAGAAATATTCTCTTAAAAGATGATGTTTAAATTCACTGCCGGAATTATATTACTTTACTTTTACCAACTACTCAACTTTGCCAGACAGTGAATCTACATATTCAAATATTATTTGGATAATATTGTTGTTTGTGTGAGAAAGACTTAAAAGAAAATAATATTGTATAAAATAAAGAGAGACGAAAAAGCTTTTTCCTTAAACGATAAGTGAGTAGTCACCAAAATTTACTTTGTTACTGTGATTGTGTCAGTGTTTGTTTAGTCGTCTGCATATGAATTCGTCTCATTTCAGTGTGCTTTTTTACTCCTCCGTCTTCTTCCTTGAGAGGGATTAAGGAGGCTAAAAAGAGGGTGAAATTACCGTCAAGTATCCCTATCATCAACATCATCATTATCGTCTTCATCTACATCAGCATCATGATAAAGCCAAATTGTTGCTTCTCATCTTCGGCCATTCTCCGCGCTTTCCTCCTCCTCTCAGCCTAAAAGTCCACATTGTTTTCAGCGTTCTCATGTTATAGAAAAACACCGTTTTTGTTTCACAGGGTGAAAAAGAAAATAGGAAGAAGGAAAAAACAACATTGTCAGAACTTACTTAAGTTACGTTCCATTACTATAATAGCCACATCTATTTTTTCGTCTTATTAGAGTTTCATATTACTTCCTGGCAATATATGGTAAACAAAAAAATCCGCTCACGATTACAATGTTGAAAGTTAAATCTAATGTAATGTAAATGATAACGAGACAGAATAAAAAACCTAGGAGAGAACCCTGGTTAAAAAGAAAAAACCTATGAGAAATTGAGAACAGGAAAAAGCAGGAGCGGCAGCAGAGTTTAATGTAATGACGAAAGAAACTAAGCGAATGATGATGTGATGATGTTTCTCTACGGCTTCGATGTGGCGGAAAAACAAAGGAAGAGGACTTCACCATCATGCACACATTTAATACATTATTCAAATAAATAATATTATAGTGTCCGTTTAGCCGACTTTTACTCTGTCTTATTAAACCAAAAAGGCAAGAAACAATCCGCGTGGTTATTTTTAAAAATAACTGAAATTAAATAGGCGTTGACAAATCACGAAATGCGTTTTTATTGCATTAAGTAAAAAGTTAAAAAAGGAGGAGGCAAAAATAATTAAGGAGAAAAATACATTCTCTGTTTATAGTACAGCTTGTTAACGTTGTTATTATAATATTTATTGTGATAGTTTAGTGTTTGTTGGCCAACGAAAAATGGTGTTTTCGAGTCTTCTTGTTTATCTTGATGGAGTTTATTGTCACCTTTGGAACAACAGTAACAGCCTCTTACATAGTGCCGTCATCAAAGTTAACACAGAAAGCAACATCAACAACACCGCCGACGTCGGCTCGCATTGTCAGAGTAGTAAGTACTTTTTAAGAAGAATAATCGTAATAATAATAGATGTACTAATAGTAGAAACTGCAGCATTTACCCGTCCAAGCTTGAAAAACAGCGAAAAGGGAGTAGTGTGAGAACATTGTCATTTATTCGTAGGAGCGCTTGCTCTAAAATGATTGCACTGGGAGAAAAACGCCAAGTGCAAGGCGATGTGATGTGGCACTGATGACGATAATAACATTAACAGTGGCACAGCTAGGAGCGGACACTGTAACATGCCAGTAGGGAGAAATATCATCATCATATCACCGTCGTCAACATCGTCATCAAGGAACATAATCAGAAAATAAGAAATGTATATTAGTGCCGAGAGTCATGACATATTTGGATAGAATACGCGTATTATTGCTTATTGCCAGCCAGAATTATAGTCTGTTTCGGAGTGTGTTCTGCTCTGATGTGGAACTGTTTGAATGTATTAATTCTTGAGAAAAAAACCGACTCCACCTCACACAAACAAGCCACTACACACTAATAATGCCAGCAACTAGTGACAAGGCCAAGGAATTTTTGGGATCAAACGGTGCTGTTAAAAGTTTCAGAAGAGCCTTGTCCCGGCAAGGGGTATGCACCTCCTGTGCTTGCTGCTCTCCTTCTTTTCTTCTCATAATGATAATACTCTTTCAACTTTTTTCTCCTTATTACTTCTCGCCTTTGAGTCGACTAGGCCAGGCTAATCAGTTTTTTTCCTTCTTATTCCATTTTCTCTATGAGAGCCGAAATAATGGATGAAGGTGAAGGTAGAATAATAGAGTAGCACCGAAATAAGAAAATAAAGGGAAAATCTTATCAAGATGGAGAAAAACAAGATGAGACTGACGGCGTGTTACAATGACGAGATGTTACTGCACCCGATAGACTCTCTAAATTGTGTACTTACACGTACACAATGCAGACAAACGCATAGAGCAGCGTACAATTTAAATTCATACGTTTTTCATCCTGCTTTTTTAAAAAGTCAGAAACAAGGGCACATTTAACTACATACTTAAATATTACCCAGTTAGTTGGCAGAGGAAGGCAGGAGACTGGAAAAAAATATGAATATTATCTCTGTGATATCTTCATTCAAGTCCTGATTATAAAATAAAAAACAAAGTGTAACCTGTAAAAGAGACACGTATTTCTGAAAGAACGTTGTTGTAGTCAACGAAGCATGTTTGTACATGCTTGCATCTTGCATCACATACCTGTCTGACGTCCTCCTTTTTTATAAAATGCCGACCACTTTATTTCTTTCTGACTGATTTTACCTTTCTTTTCATTTTGCTCACCCAAAAACTGAAAGCCTGTGAGAATCTCACATTAAATGCGTTCATCAGGCGTTGTATGCATGGATGGCAGAAGTGAGTTGTATGTGTTTACCCTGTCACTTGTCACTTATCGACGCTCAACTGAGAAATGAGCGTTGCTGGAGGTGGTGGCAGAGGAAAACAAGGAAGAATGACTGACGATGTCAACAAGGAGCGACTGATCCGATGATATGGAAAAGAATGCTATATATAAAAAGAAAACGTTTTTCCCAGAGTCACTAACAAGTAAACTGGTTGACTAAAGTAAGCACCGTGTGTAGTCCTCTTTGTCATCTTTACAGTAAACAAGAGGAAGACTTGGCTCTATCTCTTTGTCGTTTTCTTACCATGAGCAAGCGAGATGAGAGAGAAGAGAGGAGAGAGAGGAAAAGCACTTCATTTTCATCATTCCATTTTACACCCCAAGTTTATCCGCCACTTTTTACTCTTCTCCGTAAGCATCCAGCGCGCAACCATTGCCACTTCTTCTCTCTGAAGACAATATAAAGAATGAGAGTGAAGATAGCAATATCAAGATAGGCTCAAGCAAAAGTGAGAAGAATCATAGTTCCATTTATCCCTCCTTCCTTCCTTTTTATTCTCGCAATATTTTTTCATGAGTATACAGTTCGCCAGCATTGGTATAATTTGAAGGGTATTCTATTCCAGTATTATGGAAAAAAGGAGGCCCCATCCGTTGTCTTCTTTTGTGTGCAGTAGTTGCTTGCACACGAGGTTCTCTTGGCATTTCACTGACTTCAGAAGGAGTGAAAAAAAAACAAAAAAACTTGGGTGGGGTGTCACTTGTCAACTTGTTAACTGACTTGTTGTGTATTGTCTTTTTTTCTCCGTCTGTCTGTTTGTTTGTTTGGGAGGCTGGTGCTAAAAGTAGTTAGCAAGTGAACGGTAAGTAGCTAGTGTTACTGCTACTTTAACAATGTCAATGTCTACACATTTTCTTCTCTGTTCTCCTCGATTCTTCTTCGCACTCCTTGAGAAGTACGAGTAAAAGCTGTTAATGTCCATGCAATCCATGCATGAATGAATGCATACAATACAAAACACAAGCTCACACCAGGCATTGACAAAACAAAAACTTTGTTGCACTTTTAGCACTTGTCACACGTCGTCTGTCTTTTTTCTTCTCTCTGTCCTCTTGTTAAATAGCTCACTTGCCCCTACTCTTGTGTAGTTTCACCGATTGACTCCACTCTACCACTTTACTCACTTTATTTCATTTCTCTTGATCGAAGAGGAAATCGAATGAAGAAATGAAAATGATCAGCCATTATCACCAGCGAAAAAAAAACAAGCCTTGAGAATAAAAAAAAAATATAATAAAAGTCTGTTTGATTTCTTTTTTCATTCGATGTCTTCTTCGTCTTCGTCGCACTGCATTAGGCCTCTCCGTGTAAACACGAACAAGATGTGTAGCGAAACGTGGGAAATGGTTTACCTCTTACTTTTCCTTGAGTTATTGTTGCTTTCAAATATATCAATATACAATCCAATTGTTTGTTCGACGAGTTGCCCATTCGCTATCATTGTATTCGCCTTGTAGATGAGTACTTTTAGTTGTTCTTTGTATCTATCGGATCAAGAAGCAATACCTAAGATTTTCTACATTGTTATTACCCAACCTTACGCAATCCAGAAAGCAGTATCAGCATCATCGTCATCATCATCATCATCATTGCCACCATTATTGGTTTTGTTGTTGATGTTGTTATTCCTCTGCTCTTCTTCGCAGTGTGTTGTTTGGTGAGCTACTCCTTCGCCATGTTTTTCACCAATAAATGATTCTTTTTGGTCATTTTCTTTCTCTTCGTTTCTTTCCTCAAATTGCTGTGGTGTAGTAGGACCTCTCTAAGGAAAAAAATGACCGCATGTAGAGAGTTTTCTGCTCCGTTCTTCACTACCAATTCTTATAAGATATTATGGGCTAGTCGTTTTTTCGTGAGAAAACTTTGGTTTCTCCAAAAAGAATAAGACAAAAAACGGCAAAGTGAATGGTTGGATGACCCTTGCAACCATATCGCCATCGAAGACTCCTTTAATATATACTGCCGTCGTACATCAGTGTGTAACATAACGGAGAGAGAAAAATGGAAAAAGTATTTCTTCGCATTGCTTACTTGTGTGGTGCAGTAGTACAAAGTATGCGTTATAATAATATATTAACGTATACTCCACTGGCGGTGGCGACCGCTCCATATCATCCCGATCATCATCATCATCATTGTCATGAAAACTGAAAACGAAGAGGTCTATGGACAGCTTCATAAAGTTGTTATTACCCCCTATAAAATAAGAAGAGAAAAAAGGATTTCTTTTCAGATTTTTCGCCTCTCTCGGCTTCTTCTTTCCATCCAATACCGGGGGTACTTTGCAGTAAAGCTTTATGTTCCGACCACAATGCGCTTCTTATAACACCAAAGTATTATTATGTATCCTTTTTAAGAAGAAGACGAAAAAATCACTTCTTTTCCTCCAGCTTATAAGTACCCATTTAGTAATGGGAATGGATATTATAACTTTATATTGGCACACACACATCACACAATACATGCCTACGTTGTAGCTCATAATAATTGTGTGGCACGGAAAGTGCCATTATACGGAAGTGTGCGCTTTTTGTTCGTCTGACCAGTAGTGTGGTCAGTAAAGCCAAGAATGGTGTGAAATTCATGTTATATGATTTGCAGAAACCGAAATGTGTAGGACGCTGTGCAGGTTAGCTTCAAATCTGGAATTGAATGGAATGCATTCCAATAATGACTATCGGCTTTTTACCCTGCAATCCAAATGTCCATTTCTTTGAGAAAAAAACGTGGCATGAAATAAATTCAAAATCATTCGGGACGCTGTTATGTTCGATTTAGTCGAACCGTTAATGATTTGAACACAGCAGGTCCCGTCTGTCGGTCGTCGCTCAACAATCTCCCGGCCATCCGCCCACTTCCACTCATGCACCAAATACACATTCTAAACTAGGACCCCTATGATCATTTAATAATATTATTTTCGCCAAGCACACATTTTACTCAAAGTTATTTTTGTGTGTAGAAAGGCCACACAATTTTTGTGCTATTATACGATTACTTTTATAACATTGGAAAAGTAGCCGATAATGATAGAATGGGAAAAAGTATTATATATGTGTTTGTATAGACTAGTGCAAGTTGCAAAAATCGACACAAAAGATGTGGAAGAAAAGAGGAGAGCAAACTTGTGGAGTTGTCAGATTACAGTACACTAGCAACAACAAACAACGATAGATAGACAAAGAGAAAACGTTATTACTAAACCATTACGCTTATATTTATTTAGGTCTTGCTTTTTATTGCTGGTGTGCATGGTCTGCTCTCGTTCCCTGCTTCTCTGCGTAACTACCACTATTAAAGCATCCATTGCAAAGAAAAGCTTTTTATAACTCCACCTAAAGTCTCAAAACTCCTCCAACTTCCTAAGAACACTTTAAAAAGCGAAACTCACAGAAAAGTTTTTCAGATAGAGGAGGAAAGAAGAAAATTCATATAAAAATGTAATAGATAAACCATGTGCAGACCTTGTCATCAAATTGTGCGTATTACTTACTCAACTCTCTCGTCTCCCTTCCTTATGCTACTGCTGTTGCTGTTTGGTGTTATGTTGTCTGTTTTCTTACTTCTGCCACTGTTTCTTTCTTGCTTGTATTGATTTCGTCTTAGACGGAGAAAGGGAGTAAAAATAAATAGTTTCTGTACTCGTGGTAGTGGTGGTAATGGCGGTTGCTGGAACTCCATTCCAGCCAGTGCTGCTCCTCTAAAAAACTCCTATTGTCTCCTCTTTTTGCCATTTTTTCTAATACCAGACCCACAAGGCACGCTGCATGAATATATGGATATAATGAGACAACGTTTCTCTCGTCTGTAGTTAGTAAAAGTAAGAAAGGAGCAGTGGCAAAGCAGGAGCTGCAGCGGTTGTTGTAATAAAATATAGAAAGATGTAGCCTACGTTGTTGTCGTTTCGGTGCTTGTCTATACATCCAGTCACCATTAAAGCATGTTTTACTGAATGTAGAATGGCAAACTCATAAAAACAAGAATAAAAATGACTTTTTTCTCTCGTCTTGTGTCTTATTCTCAACCCTCTTTTCTGTGTCGTCGAAGAGAGGAATATCGTATCTCCCTGTTTGATCTCGTTGTTTGCATTGTTGACATTTGGATGAAAAAGACAAGTCGTAGCAGCAGCAGCGTAGTGGAGGAGGATCTCAAAATCATCGTCATCTTCTTACTCATCATCTCATCTCAAACTCCCTTTTCATCTCTCTTCCACTGTTCTTCATTACTCCGACTTTTATTATCATCCCAGACTGAGGAAAGGGGAAACACTTTTTTGAAAAACAAGAAGGAAATGGAGAGATTAGTTTCTCATTCCCTACTTCATTTTTTTCTAAAGAAATTATTCCATTCTTGATTGTAATTGGAACTAAAAATGAAAGAAATAATTGTGATGTTTGAGAGAAGTTGATCATCGTGATGATGATGACGACGATCATTATTATTACTCCTGACTATGGCGCGATGGAAGTAATGAAGACGTTGATGATTTCTGGTTCGTGTGTCTTCTCCATTGTTGCACTTGAGTGGAGAGCAAGCGAGAGGGCATCGCTTTCTGATATCAAAAAGAATGTTGCTACATTAGATACACGTATTGGATTTAATGTCAAAAGAACAGCAGACTTTTTTGGTCATATCAATAATAATAATTACTCTTCGCATAGTCCATTTACTTAAGGTATTCTATGCTTCTTTTAGTTGCCGATTTCAACATGTTATGTATACAGATAGTATTTCACGATGGTTCCAATTATCTCTGGATAATGATGTCGATGATAACGATAAATGCTCTTTTGTTGACTAATCTGTCAGTCATTAGCCCTTTCGAATTTTGCATACAACTTCATTTAAAAATTTTATTACAAGTTTGAGTCACTCTCATCTTGACTGCTTGTAATGATTCGTGTTGACCTTCTTCTTGGTCCTCAAATTTCAAGCGCTCCAATACCAAGTATGGTAAGTCAAGTAATATATCTACATATATAAACTTGACTATGCATACATTGTGTAACAAAGGGATTCGTCAGAATTTCAATGACTAGTGGAAACTGTCTGTATGTTGAAGTGTAACAGAAGAGAAGTAGAAATTTTATTAAACACCACTGAAACGGAATCGTAATTTTATTCGCTAATGTTCCCGTGTCTCTGACCAGAATGCTCCGTGAAGGGGACATTAATATTATAAGAAGATGAAGAAGAGAAAAGATTTATTTTGGTGGTGGTTCCCTTTTTACGCATCCGCTATGTGGTGGTGTTGGTTGCTTAGTTGCCTATCATCAGAAACTACTGCCGGCCGACTTGGTCTCTCTCAATAGCCAACTTCATCATTACCATCATCAAGATGATTATTACTACCTTATGGTATCATCCTCCATGGGGATGATGATGATTACAAACCATCCCTCTTTCCTATTTCTTCAACTGGCGCTGTTATAAATTACAGGGGAGAAACACAGTCAAACCACTGCTTTTTATGACTTTTGGAATGCGTTTAATGCCTGCACAGTCTTCTTAATACCATATGAAATAATAACAAGTAACCTGACCGACCACCTTTTTTTCTGACGAACCCATGAATAATGCAATTCATCTTATTTCTCATTTAATTTTTTTTCGTGGTTCCATTTCATCATTGACTCGTACCCTGCATTACACATTTGTTCTGAAGGGCATTTATAAGACAGCGCTTTAAAATTTCTTGATACCATTTCATTTCGTTTCAAATGATTTCTTTTCGGTCGTCATTCTCCTCATCATGCAAAAAAAATAATATGCCAAAACGAAATTGCTTGGAATTGATTTTGAAAGGATTTAACAAAATCGTGTAGTGTGGCTTCTGCGTTCTGCCAACATCAAGAAAACTCAAAGTCAATTTGGCAAGCATTTTATTATTTTAAATTCTTCATGAAGAGGGAATTTTTTAAGGTAGTGTTGTGAGTGAGAAAGGAAAACTAATAACTTTTGGGCAAGGAGCGCTTGTTCTTGGTGATGATTGGTTCTTGTCTGGTGATATGTTGACCATTATCGAACATGATGTTGGTATTTCGACAGTATCATCAGATATGTATTTATTTATACCTCTCCTCACTTCTTGTCAAGATATTTCGTCCCGATCGGTAGTTTATTTTCTTCGTTCACACACTCTTAAATAGAAGAATCTGCCTGGAATTATTAGCCAGTCAAAAATGAAGTTGGAATTTTCTTATTATTATTTGAACATCACATTTCAGTGTGTGATTTCATTTTTATCTCCCTTCGAATTCTTTCGTAATACCTGGGGAATGTGGTGCATATCTAGCGACACCGCACCGAAGCTCTTTCCTGCCTTTTCCCATATGTATCGTGGTGAGGTGTGTGAAGGCACAGAGAATAAATATCTTGGAGCAGTAAAGTTTGAGAAATATGTTTGGTCATATATTTATAAGTGTGTGGAAGGAGACGTAATAAACTCGATAAAAGGAAGAAGAAGACGACGGAGGAGGGGAGAGATAAGGAATAAAGAATTGGTTCAGTTCAGTTCAAGAAAATAGTGGCAGTAAATAAGCAAAAGAGGAAAAGTAAGCAGTGAGTGAGTGAGGAAGTTCGACGTCGATATATAGGTAATATGTGATGCGCCAAGCAAAATGCATCAACAAACAACACAATGCACAAAATACCTACTCTCACTATTTACTTACTCAGTCAAGTAGATAGGTTTTACTTATTGAAAGGAGAAAAGAAAAGAAAAAAAGAAGGGTATCCCATACAAGTCCAAGTTGGGGAGGAAGGAGCCTCGCCGAAGTCACAGCGCTCACGACATTGAACTTATTATTATATTTGTTGTGTCGAAACCTGGCTGTATTGAGAGAAGTGGATGGATGGAATGGATGCTTTTCTATTCTTATTTCGTCCTTTCCTTCAGTCTCCTTTTTTCCTTGCTTACTTTTACTTAATACTCACTCGATTCACTGAAAGGGAGCACAATATTAACAAAGACATTCTTTTGCCATCATCATCGTCATCAAATCATATCCAAACAGCACGACTTACTGAAAACTAAAGCTCTAAAGCTAACTGACCGGTGATCCATCTCCTACACTTCTTTGAAAAGAATCTAATAATCATCCGCACATGTGTAAACTTGAACGCTTGGTACAACTAAATTTACTTAACATGAATATTTCACATGACTCACTTCAACGCATTTGATCGAACGTCGAACCACTCATTTCGAAGAAATCCAGCAACACACTTCTTATCTATAAAACTGTTTCTCTCTCACACACAAATGTTATTATTTAGTCTTCTGAGAAACAAGAAGTGCCTATCTAAACTAATAATAATAATAATTTTAGATAGCGCTAGAAATCCATTGACAGCATTTGACTGTGACGGTTGTTCTTGTTGAGCAGAGAAAAAAAGGGAAGAGAGAAACCATCGTCATCATCAGGTGAGAGATAACAATGCATAATTGATTTTTGATTTTATCAGCTCAGGTTTGCCCCTAGTTGAAAATGTAGGAGGAATGTCGAAATTAGAAAGAAACATGCAGCAGCGGCGGAGAAGAGCCCAGTTCCATGTTCCATTCTTCCATTTCATTACATTGCGTCGATAAAAATGAAAGGGAGTGAGAGAAGGAAGGAGCTGAGAAGTGTTCTAGTTAGTTTAATGAAACGGCGTGAGTACGTCTGTGTACTAATGATGAATAGAGAAACGTATAAATAAGATTAGCCTAATCTTGATACCACGGTCGTCCAGCTTCTTTTAAAAATCTTCAGCAACGCATATAAATGAAGATAGACAGAGTTGCACATGACGCGGTGTTAGAAACTGGCGAGTGCAAGCACCTCGGCTAAAACTGCTTTCGCTTCACTCCCCCTGTTTCTCTCCTTACTTAGTTTAAACATTAATTTATTATCATCATCAGGCGAGACCAGAAGGTATCATAAATAAATAGAAGTTGAATTCATCTCTTTTCATTCTCATCTTTTTTCACTGCTCGCCTTTCATCCAGTTCGAAATAAATAGATCATGTGAAGGCGAACACGGATACAAATAAATTGATATAAAAATAAAATAAATACGAGATGAGACAACTTGTTCTTTCTTCTTGATTATCTTTGCCCCTTTTTGCTCAGTTCATTGAGAAACAGGCAAGTAATGATAAAGGTTTTTCTCCTTTTAAAATTTTGTCGTTCATTAAACAAGTTCACAGTTGTCACACTATTCACTCATCATCATCATGATAATCATCATCACCATCAATACCTGTGTCAGAGGCAAGTCAAGTCAATGGTGCGGTGCGGTTTGATTGCTATTTCTTATTGTTATTATTAAACAGTTTATTGCTTTGCTTCCGTAGATAGAAACGAGGCTGGTTCGTATATTACAAGAGTAATGGTGACAATAATAATAATAGCAATAATAATAACCAGAGTGTTGGCTATAGTGTGTAGGCTGTTATACATATGGATGCTTGTTCTCTTGTATTATTCATGTCCTGCTCCGTGGAAACAAGAGGAACATCATGTTTTATGAAGGTGATAAGAAGTCAAAGGAAACATTGGTATTTTAATGGATGAGCTGTTTGAATTCTCTCTTGTAGCCATCAAATCCGTTGATCCATGCATAACAACACAACACATTAATTTATTTATTTTTTTCGTCAGTCAGCCCAGTCAGTCGATTCGGTTGGGTAGACAGGCAAAGAGACAATTTCAGTTTGAGAGACAAGGGAAGATTAGCTTGTTTGATCGGTAATGGAAATCAGTCACGTCGGAGAAGGAGGAGAAGTTAAAGCTAACTGCATTTACTCGAGAGATACCTCCAATTTATTTCTTGCTACTTTTGTGTCTTATTAAATGAAGGATCGACTTTTCACGAGGTAACGACAGCCAAGTGGGTGGGTAAGAAGCAGTGAGATGGGGTGGATGGTGGATGTGCGCACCGAGTCTGGCCTGACCGTGTGGGAAGGAATACTAATTTGCCTGTTTCTATTTGCAGTAGAGGAGACAGGGAGAGAGACTTTGAAGGCCGCTTGATTTGGAGCTCATTTGAATTTCTGATTAGTGAATATGCATGCACATCTTTGGCAGAGGAAAAAAACTCTGCGTGGACACGTATAAATTGAATGATTATTGGGAGAGGAGTCAAATTGAAATTAAAAAAGAAGGCAAAAACTAAATAGGCACGCATTGATTACATATTTATCATTATTATCTTCATCTCCGTATTTCGCAACACAAAAAATCCTTTCGATCAATTCAGCATTAAAATTCAGCAACAAAAACGTTTTGTTCGTGTGTGAACACTGTGAGGGGGATGAGAGTGAAAAAAAAAGTTTATTTAAAATTGTAAATGAAGTGCTGAGTTATTGCGCACATTTTATTTTCTGAAAAACATTTTTGTGGAAAAAAACGCTCAAGGCAAAGCTAGAGTCACACAGACATAAAAGCGATTTGCATATTTTATTGCTACTGTTGTGACATACCGAGTTACAAAAATGTAAAACATGTGGGAGTAAATATTTTTGACAGAATATTTTGTGCCCGATTTGTCTCGCTTGTGGAATTTGTCCGTTATTGACTTAATTAGTGATAGCGTGATAGAAGTACCGTGTTGTTTGTGTAAACGTCTACTGTCTGTAACGAACGAATGCGAAATTCGCATTGCGAATTGTATTATTTATGTCACAATGGTACGACTCTGAAAAAAGTGCGACTGCAAAATGCAATTACTTCACAAGTATGAATTTTAGATAGAGCAAACAAAAAGGGGACTACAGAAAGTGTTTCTACAGAATAAAAAAAATTGGCAACAGCCACAGCCCATGTCGGATATTAAAGTATTAGAGAGGAGACGAGCGAGAAGTGAGACCTTGTGGTACATTTTTAAGGAAGACATCACTCAGTGTGTGCAAGTGGAGTCGCTGTGTCGCCGTTCCAAAGCGAAGCCGGAATTGACCTCAGGTGTTACCTCATTCCTAGAACTGTGGATGGAATAGGAACACCGTCCAATAGTAATTAAAATAAGTTTGCAAAACTTTCACTTTTTATATAAATTAGACGGGGAGCAGCACTGCGTCTACTGCTGGACAAGACAATAAAGCGGTTCTGTGCAACTCTGAAAAGCATGTTGTACAACCTTGGCGTTCGTATTATCACCACTGTTCCTCCCTCCTAATTCAAATTAATATTGCCTTGTGCGCGCTGCCTCCATCGTGTTAGTTATGAAAGTCGCACCAACTCTCCGCAAATTCTGAATTTTATCAGGTTCGCCGTCTATGCTACTTATGCATGCATGTATGTAGGGGAGATAGGACTGAGCGGCGAAAAACGACTATAATTGTTTTTAACCCAAATTCTGCTTGGAATAAATATTTATTGCTTCAGGATGCTTGCAGTTTGTGTGCCGTTTGAATTAGTGCGAGTGGTATCTGACTGGCGGAACACCAGTTCGAGTGGAGCATGGATTGTGCTGCTAACTAACTAACTACTTCTTCTTTTCCAGCTCACTGTGTATCACATTAATAAAGGCCACTTTTATCAAATTAAGGTCAATGACTACACTAGTACACTGTCTATTGTAGGAAGCAATATTGATTTAGAAGTTTTCCGTGGAACCGTCCGTCTGATTGCGTTCGTAGCATAGTGACGATGGCGATGATCGTGTAGAAAATCCAAGTCAAGTAAACTTTTTTTTTCACCGAAAGTCTTTGTACGAGGGAAACAGGAAGTTGGGAGAGTGGCTCAACTTGTAGTAGAGTCCTGCTTCATCATGCCAGTTGGGTAGGTCTTCGCGGTGTGCCTACTCGTAATGCACATATGTATCCGTTATTCCGTTGATATTTATCTCATTCATCATCATTATCATCGTCAGCGCCACTGCTTTTGTTGGTGTCTACTTTTCGAGTATTTTTGGGCTTCTGTCAATAAATTTCAAGTGTACATTATTATGAGCAAAGTCAGTTGCTGTTACATAATAATAGTGATGCATTCGACGTGCTGGTGCTGGTGTGTACGTAATAAATAGCTGCGGACCGTTTTTATGGAGGAAGCGTTGAAAATCGATTACTTTTACGAGATAGCCAACCGCTTGGCTCCTTTGTATTTTCAATTGGCATCGCTTCGTAAAAGAGAGTCATTAAAAATTTATACGCAGTTTTCTTTTTCTTTGCGTCTCTCGAAACGACCCGTTCATCTATAATAAAATAAATAAGTGAGCTGAAGTGGAGAGGAGGGAAGAATTCACCATTTTTCCCATTTCGAAATGACAGAAGAAAATCACTGGCAGCACTATGCAATGTGCGATGCTCCCTTCTTATTGTCTAGTTCAATGGAATTCCATGTCTTTTACGACTATATTTATATTAATGACCCCAAACAAGGGATAAATTTAAAAAGATTCCTCATTCTTAATTGGCATCAGCTGCATTATTATGATAATTACTGATCAAGTAGTGTCTCGTGATGAAATAGTAAATTCAATTGTTATTGCAACAATGTCTTTTTTTGTTTTCATTTACTTAAGCATTATGTATCTTCGTCTTCGTGGTGAAGAAGGGATTGGTTGATTTTCAATTTTTAGTGATAAGGTGAAATTCTCTCTCTCTCTCCAATAAAATAAAACAACAATCACTAATTTCAAATACATATACATAAAATCAAAAGTTACAAAACAATAAAATATTTTATAGTGTAATGGAAGACCCACTTTTTGCAAGTCTTTGTTGCAAATGGTATCGATTTCGATTATTTTAGTGTGTATGTCACATTCGCATCATTACAAATTGATATGATCAAGAAAAAAGAGGAACGAATGTTATTATTATCATTGTAAGGAGTAGTGAACTAATGAGCAATCCATGTTGTGGTGTGAGTGGCTGACGAAATCTTTGCATCAACGTCGTGACATTTCCAAGCGTGCAACGAAAGCAAAGAAGCAGAGAGTTAATATGCGACACAAGCAAACCATGTAATAGAGGCTAGTTAAAAAAGGTCGAATGGAAACAGAAGATTACACTATGATGATATAATGATGGGCATGTATCGATGCATGATTTTCGCCTTTTGCTTCATCAGGGGCCATAAAATAATGGCAGCAGCAGTGACAGGCAAAATACAATAAAATGAGCAATCAGCAAGAATTACACAAGTTGCAAGACAAGAAAACAAGGAAGACGAGTTGTTCTCTAGATTGCCGTCGGAAGATGCTTCGTTCCGTAGTAATTAAAACAAATCAGGTAACGTGACGCTTTCAATTGTGCCACTATGCACTACCCAAAGGAGTATCGCGCCTGTCAGATGCCAGCTCCAATGCTCCTTGTTCTTTTTCTAATCTTATCGAAATTTCGAGGAATATCAATATAATAACAGTTTAATCATTATAAATTCGTGAAGATGATCGCCACAATTTTCATTCAGTAATGACATGCAGCAGTTGAAAAAAATGCTGAGTAGCAAGCAAGTTAATGCCAGGTAATCTGTGTATGCCTACATTTTACTCAGACTGATAAATAACGCCTATTCTAATCGAGTCGATGATGAACCTACAGGTTTTTTCTCTCTTTTTCTCTTATTTATGTGAAAATACTCGAAACAGGCTTATTTATTACTATGTATCTTTTTTATTTTACACATTAAGCGAAACGTGTTTACCTACATTGCACACATTTTTGTAAGAAAAGTAAAATTTGAAGACACTTACAATAAAAAGGTATCGTCTTCCTCAGAAAATTGTGGCATGTGGGACATTATGATAACTATGACTATTTTTATGCACGCTCGCTTTTACATGACACTTCGAACTTCTACAGTGCTTTACTGTGGCAATTCACCCATCAACATTGACATGTCTTGTCCGTTGTGACATTTTGGAAAAAAAGTTGGTCAAATGTCATCATCATCAGCGTCACCGTCAACATTCAGCCTCCTGACTAGAGAGAAAAAAGTGGTTGGCTTTTCCATTGTAATATATTATGCGATTTGAAGAATGGTCTTCAAAGTGATATTTTATTACTGATGATGTTGGCTAAGAAATGATGGTTGATGGACATGGATAAATTATTACATTGCCATTTATCAATTCAGATCCCATAAACATAATGCAGATTTGCTTACAACTTAGGACTTGCCTAGCCAGCAAAGCTAACAATAGCGTCGGATTGCTTATCTGTCTTTTGTCCCACCTCTTCTTTACCAATCCATGGACCATTCTGGCGTGCCTAGACTGAGCCCTGTAGACTTGTTGTGTAGCCTTGCTTGTGATCGGTAGACATCTGGCTCTTTTCTGTAAAATCCCCAACAAACCAGCAAAAAGAACATAAATATTAGGTGAAATGTGTAGCCATCAAATTTACCTACTCCACAGTAAATGGTTATTGTGAGTGGTGTATTACGTCAGTGAAACTAGCATAGAAGTCTAAATCCCTCTGATCCTCCTGATCATCCATCCATCCATCTCTCTGTTGTACTGTTATTTTTGTAGCGTTGTGTTTGCAAAGGATTGCCTTAATTGTTACTAATATTCGTTTGAATGAAGCTTAACAAGTTGATGGATTTTTTCTAGTGGAAACTATCACAACAATGTAAAAAGTACCGCCTGTCAAAATGAAATGTATAAAATACGAGTTTCGTACAGAGTTTTGTCTTCTACCCAAGTTGGAACACCAACAGCACAGCAGAGAAACCAAGATCAGTCAATCTTCTTTTTTTCATTTTCTTATACCCAGCAACTGCAACCCAACAACATAGTTAATATTATGCAAGTTAAGATGGATGAATGTGCTTAACTACAGCACAATAATGCAAACATTTAACCGCTACAACTTTAACTTGTCTTTCCTCGACGTAGATTTCATAAGCTCAGGCAGATTGTATTCGCTCTGCGTGAAGTTTCTAATCTAAATGTTTCTTTCCATACACACTTTAATTTTTATGTGCCCATGAATCTTTCGTTGTTCAGCTCATGTTGTGACCATTATGAAGGTGCTAAAAGCTTTTTAAAATAAAAATCCAACTGGGCTTGCTCTTTCTATTATTTTTCATTTTCGTCTCCCTCCTCTCTATTTATTCTTCTCTGTTTATTAATACTGCTGATGAATAAATATGAGGCTAATGCATGCTAATATCCGTAAAATATATTATTATTACTCTGAGCATCTTCATTGGGGATCTGTGTTTTGCAAGTGTTTAGCTCTTTATTATTTAAATACAGTTTTGCCACTTGTCAAACCCAATCATAATGAATGACTGATTGTGAAAAACAAAATTCCTCCAGTCAGAGCGTTGATTGATGACAATGACAACTGTTTCCCATTGCACATGACATGAATGCAAGTTTTCTCATGACAGGATGAAACTGCTCGTACGCTTTCGAGTTCAAACGTGCATTCTAATTTCGAATGTGGTAAAAGTCGTGTACATTTCGGCACAGATTGCTTGTTCGCTAGAAATAGGACGTCTTTCTGTCCAAGTATGCATTGCTGCATACTGCATTATAATAATATTGTTATTTGTGCGACGCCAAAGGAATTTGAAATTATATTGCACTTTGTCTGTCAATATCCCAAACCTTCATTTTCATGCGAGACAAGGAAAGAGAGAAACCCTGGGACTTCCCCTCTGTCATTATCAGCAGCACGTTCCTCTATCACGAAAGACATACACGGAGTAAAATTAAATTATCATGGGGTACTTCTTACTATTAGTGAATATGATCAGGCATGAAAAAGAAAATGATTTAGCGTCATAATCCGCAGATGAGAATGCTTTGTAAGTAAAAAGAAAATCAATGGAAAAACTTTTGTGTCAGTATTTGAAAATCACGGAAATTTCTTTGACTTTTTTTCTGGGCGAAACTTGTAAAACAATTTTTAGAGAAGAAAAGAGACTTTGGAATCTCCATTGTCTCTCCTCTTTCCTTCTTCAACTTAGCAACTCATTCCGTTTTTCTGGATATGTGAAAAGCAATTAAAAAGTTTCCATTTTTCTAGTCTCTCTATGGCTTTTCAATTGAGTAAAGGTGTGTGAGTGTGTTTGAGCGAGAGAGTGGTTATACTTTTTTGTCTTATAATTGAATTGCTTTTTGACTCTTTCTCTCTCTCGGCGCTCGTTTTTATCGGAATTCATAAAAATGTAATAATAGTGGTGTAGAAAAATCATTTAATTTTAGCTTCCATTGTCTTTTACTTCTGATTCTTCTCGGCTCAACTCCACACATGCTGTCCGCATTTTGCTATCACAACTTGAGAAACAAAATTTTTACTATGGTCGTATAAAAATATGTCGTTTTTAACGGAAGTAATATCTGGAAAGACAATGGAGAGACTTTTTATCCTATGAGAAGCATGACGGATTTCTCTTTATGCAAGAGGCCTTTTCACAAATGAAAAAGAGGAAAAAATTATTCCCAGTTCTGACATCGTTCAGTTCTTCCCTTCTTTCTCACTCGACTCATAGTCACTCTTCTTGACACAATGAAGTAGGAGAAGAACAAAACTTAATCTCTTAGTTGTCCTTTCTTCATTGGATTTTCTCCGTAGTTTTATGCAGACAAGCTTGGGAATGGGAATTCGATCACTCTGTGAATGTGAAGTGGAAGAAAGAGTGGTGGAAAGATGGAAAACGAAAGAAAGGGAAGAAATAAAAAAGAGGGATTGGCGAAGCAGGAAGAAACGGGGAACCCCTTTTTTATTTGACGATATCATTATCGACCAAAGATAATGTAACGTATACCGAAGATAAGTTATAATAGTCGTAATAATAATAATAAAAGTACGTAGGTGTCTTCATTATTTGATAATGGGAATAAAGTTTTCTACAGATCTGATGTTTTTCCATCATTAAAAGAAAAAGTGAGATAGCAAATGTCAGCAGATTTACTTTTACATATTTGTCCCTAGTGATTGAGATTGTAGTTACGTAAGATGGATTTTTAGATGAGATCATTTAATGTACACTCAAGATTAGCTGTCTCAAGAAGTGCATCGCACACATTCATTTTATATTACTGATTTCCCATCTTCCACTTACTTATTGTACTCACAGGGTTGATTACACAGACAAGTGACTGATCCATCCATCCATCGTTTCCCTTCCGACTTTGTCTTCCTCTCTGTCCATCGGCTTATGTACATCTTTTTATGAGATATGGGTTGACATGTATGACAATGATCGACAGCAGGATTAACTATTTCGGCAAGCGAAGCATGAAACGGTTTGTGTGACGGGATGGAGTGAATTTGAGCCTCTTTTCAAAGTGAAGCATGGATCAGGAAGAAAGAAGGTGGAAGAAAAACATTTTTATGTGAGCATATTCTTTTCCACTGCCTTCCAATTGGCTATTGGCAAGTAAGAATTTTGTCGGTGAGAATGGGAGAGGGAGAGAAGCGATAATAAAAATGATATGAGGTACTTCAACGACAGCTTACAGCAGACACTAAACAGAGTAGTGATTTCAATTTCTTATATCTCGCGCAATATGTCATAGGTATCAAAGAAATCAAAAGGATTCACATTTTGATACCTTTTCTCATTTCTTGCCTAATATCAATCTTCAAAGTAATATCGTATGTGGGATGGAATTGGACGGAGAGAACTCTCACAATGATAGTAGTCCACCTCCATCCACACAGATCGTCTTATCTATATTTAAATTCTGTCACAATTTTAAATCTTCTTGCAGCCTACTTACGACTCGAAATAAAAAATTACAAATGCGTACTTGTTTTTTATAGAAAAACGGCACAGCACTCACGACATGGTTATTACGATGAGGCGCTTGTTCCTTTGAAATATTTTACGTTTGATGAATTCGAAGGATACACGAAAATCGGAAGATTTTATTCATGTCCCTTTCTTGCAAAAGTGAAGCACGCACGTTCTTCCAGATCTGGCTTCAGAAATAATGATGACGGTAGCAAAAGAGGAAACTGATCCTTTAGGTTTAAAAAGTTTTTAATGGAAGGCTGGAGCTAAAAATGCAAAGAAAGTGCGTTATATACAACATACTTAGACATTCTTTCCTTTCATGTTTCACCTGCATATTAGCCATACCTTTTCAAGCGACTAATGTATTCGCTGATTTCGGCTTTTATGGCTGTTTTTCTATTTCTCTAATCCAAAATTAATGACAACTTCTCCCACTGGTTAGAGAGTATTGAGTACGAATGTTTCTTTGACATTTTGCCGTTTCCTCCTTTTCTATTCATTTTTATGTTGAATTTGAAAACTATATTTTACAAACAAAAATTCATTCATTTTTTACAAAAACCACCCACTTTTCCCGAATAATACTTGCACGATGCAAAAGAACATGACAAGTATTTGTGGGAGCCTGAGCTGGTATCACTTTCCGCCAATCAAAAGTCACTCACTCTGAATAGAATAACGTCAAGAGTCGTGGAGGAGTTATGTCATTTTTTCTTCGTCCAAATGGAACTAATGAAGAGATGCCTGTGCCTGCATGCTTCTTTTTGGCTCTCCAACTTCCTTTGAGGCTCACAGTGAATCCTCGTCATTATCATATGCTATTATTATGTTCATTATTCTGGAGAATAATTACAGGGTTTGGAGTGGGTACGGAATTCATTCATGAATATTTTGTACGTAGTAATATCGTACTGAAAAGACCTTTGAAAATTTCGTGTGGGAAGTACGAAGTAGGTGCGTTATGTGTACCTCATCCTGTTTACGGACCGTGTCTAGTGAGTCATTTAGTTTTTCAAACTGCTCTTTTTCTCTGAATGGAAGGAAGCAGGTGAGTAAGGTGCGATAAAGGGTTAGTTTACTCACACGCTCACATCACTCCCTATCTCTCCGGTTGACTGACAAACATGAATCCTCTTGTGATTCTTCTCAAAATTATACTTTCATCTGCCACTCTAGAACATCATTTTGTACTTAGTTTCTTTTACCCAGTCCACTACGCGAGAAGAAACTGTGGATACGATTCTGTTTCCTTATTTGATTCGGCAAAATGATGAGCATTATATTTATCTAACAAATTGGAATCCTATAATAATAATAATAATGAGGACGGCTGATAACGCTGCGCGGATGATGATACTCTTTGATTATAATTTTATACGGACGAGACGACCAACACAAAACACAACACATACATTATCGTGGATAAAACTGATAAAAGAAAGAAGTGTGCAAAGGAGGAGTGACATGTGATATAAAAAATGGAAAGATGGATAGATGAGCGGACGGACGGAGTAGATGAATTCTGATGATGATGTTGCTGTATAAGTCAGTGAAGTGAAGATGTGAATTGATGATGAGCTTCACCGAGAGACTTGGTTGTTGGTCATCATCATGAACAACAAACCTTAGCAGCAACAACAACATCATATCACGTCTTTTTATGGTTATCCCTTTTTCCACGTTTTTTTTTCGTCTCCTTAGTCGTATTTACAGTCGCATCCTCTTCTTTTCTTTTACACAGGTAATCACAAACGCCCAGCCATTTTCTTATTACTTACTTACACACTCGACACAATGTTCGAGACGCACACCTCTTTTTTGTTATTAAGCTCGTGTGTGTGTCTGCCTGTCTTTTAGCGGTAAAATGCAATAAAATATTACATTATGAGCACATTCTAACAGAACTTATTTACATCTGATAAAATGCTTTTGGTATTAATGCTATAATATACAAGATTTTCAATATCACATATCAGATTCTCCTTTGAATCATCTTCGGTTGGCTATTTTGATTATCATGACTTTTTGTGGTCTGGTTGTAGTTGTTTCAGGTTGTAACTCAGTCTGTAAAAATGTGCAATGGGTGTGCATATAAGGACGGAAATATTGTTGAACATTCCCAGACTACACTCTTGCCATTGCCTTGGCAGAACATGAGAAAGGTGTGAGGGAAGAATTCTTTGTGGTACTCACTCACTTTCTGAGATAGCGGAAGGCGCATCATAATTATTATTATCTTGCTTGACTGAAGTGTAATTCGCTTCATTATCATCACCTTCCTCTCTCTCCGTGAATTTTTCTTTTCTTGTCGGTCTGTCGGCTAATCACATATTTCTGAAGTTGATGTTGTTATTCTAGTACCTACCTGCTTTTGCTCTGCTCGATTTTTCTAAATCATTTTCAACCAGAACGTTTTGCATCTGGCGAAATGTATATAAAATATTTTTAAAACAAAGTTCCGCTTCTCAAGTGATTCATCGACTCCCTCCCCCTTTTTTCACTTGCAGAATGGAATACATCATGTTAAATTATAATGTTTTAGTAACTTAAGGGTTATTCATGGCACGGCTTATCTCATTGAGTCGGTCATCCGCACCGGATAAAATGTATGTGTAGCGCGTGAATAAAATTAGAAGAGTAGAAAAAGGAATCGAATCCAGGCAAGCGCACGTTAGAATAAAAGGGTTAGGTGAGTGAGAACGCTAATTGCTCCTCTTGTTGCAAGCAATGGGCATTTGCACGTTGAAATAATGGAAGTGTTATGGCGTCGGAGATGCAGGCAGATGATGACGAGCGACAATAATAGAAGCAGTCAAAAGAAGAGGAGAGAGAAAACACATGTTTTGTTTTAGGGTCTTTCACTCCATATATGTAGAGACTAAAGTGTTTTTATTCCTCTCTAATTATACCCCATTTTTATTATCTCTTTTTGTGGTGTGAAAATGGATGATGTCATTTTATACTTTTCAACAACGGCATACAAAGTATTACAATGAAATGAGAGCCGAACCAAAGTGTAATGATGATGCGACAGAAACATGAAAACGCAAACTTCACGAATGTGTCGGTTGTTATCAGCTTCCATGTTTGGACATTAAAAATGCATCACGCATGCAAAAACTGTTCTCTCCTTCACTGCAAACAATAAAGAATGTAGGTAATCTGTGGCAGCGGAGAGTAATCATTCCGCCTTTTTTAAGAACTCGAACACAAAAATTGTCAGCAGCAGCAACAGGATATTTTCTACAAAATATGTTTCAATTATTATAATTACCCGGTTTTGACTTTGAGTTAGTTGGATCACCTCATATTAATGGTAATAATGATAATAAAAATGTAGTAATGGTCAACCGAATACCTAAAAAACTCTTTTTTAATTTGGGATGTGGTTGTCTGCTGCGGTGAGAACAAGATCGTGCTGAGATGTTCAGATTTTGCTTACAGCAAGGATTTGAGTAACATTCTCGGTATTCATCCAGAAGAACAGAAACGTTGCCAAAGCGCACGACTCAAAGTCATTATTCAAGATTTTGATATTTTTGTGGAGAATCTTTTCATTCTACTAATTTTTGACATCGTCATGTATAATTTTGCAATCAGGCGGAATCAAGGTGCACATGCATAGATTGTTAGTGTGATTTTTTCGCGGAACACTGCGGTTGGTAGGTGCTAATAATTTCTCAAAAACATTTTTCTGGGAGTTTATGCTGATGATAATGATGAGGATGTGCAGCACCTTTTTTCTAAGGACTCGAATGGTCTGCAACATTTATTTTGATGATGCTGCCAATGATGATGAATGATGACTCAAGAAGTTGGAATGAGAAATTATTACTGTATGCAATCTACTTTCTATCGAAAAGAAAATACTGGGGGAGAAAAAAACTCAAAATAAATTAGTTGCGTCAATAATAGCAGCGGACATTCAAACACAGCTATATAATATATGCAATAGAAGTTTTATGAAGTTTCATACTCTAGAATACATAATTTTACTGGTTTGTTAAAACTCTACTCATTCGTCATGTGGGGAACAAGCTAAAAGGGAAGTGTGTAAGTCATAAAAACATTGACTGGTCTTGATTTTTTATGTACGCAACTAAGGAATAATAATAATGGAGTGATTGCTCCACTCATGTTGTTGTGCACATGCATAAATGAGAAAAAATGGATATTCTTCTGGTTTCAAAGCCAGCGGAGGAGGACGAAACAATATAATCATGTCTCCATTGTAGACATATTTAATGCGACATGGAATCAATAATGAGAATGATGCATGAGCTCATTTAAGTATACAAAATGTATAAGTAGGCAGAGGAAGACGGGAAGAGATTGTAGCCAGAGCAGTGGATAAAATTAGCGTTACACGAATTAGGCATGGCTATTTAGTCACCCTTTTTTACCTACCTGAGAGTAAAGTGAGTGAGTATTATTATGCATTTTGTACGTATCGCATTCATCAGGAAGGCATGCACGATGCCTCCCTCCCGCTCCTTCTCTTATTTTCTCACTTCCTTTTTTCGCTCAGGTTTGCGTTTTGCCCATTTCTTCCTTACAGCGTTTTCTAACTTTTTGTGTGTTTTTATAGATTATACGCTACGCTACGTAAGTCATGTACAAATATACCAAACCAAGTTTATTATCAGCTTCACAGTTTTTTTTCGATTGTGTTGTTGGCATCTACTTTGCATTTTAAGCAGGTGCACATCCAACAAAAAATTATACCTAAATTTATATATGCGAAGAAAAGCTTCTTTTGTCATAGAAAATGGGTGTGAAGCAGTTAAGTGGAGTGCAGACAGGTATGAGAAGTTCACGGTTTTAAAAAACGGTTCACGGTAAAAATTTCATTATCGTTCCGGATGGTTCCCTTTCCTAAAGTTTCGTTCTTCAATTTTTTTAAACGTTGTTTCACATTTATTGTTATTACAGAGGTTGCGTTTCTTCTGAAATATTACTTAAGTGCAATAAATTGCCGGAGCACTTTGTGCATTTTTATGAGTTACTCTGATTGACGGTTCCGTTTGTCAAGTGTCTTTGAAAATATATTTATTCCTGTGCCCCAAGAGGAGGCAGATGAAAAGATGAGGATGGCTGATTGTCACTGCTTGTGTTGGGCTTGGTGAACACTCGCAAAAGTTTGTCATATTTTTTCCATCTTTGCTGGTTTGAATGAAATAAAAAAGTTGAAGTACTTGATTTTTTATTGCTGTACAATGTAGATAAAAAATTTTTTTCCTTTTTATTTATCCGTTTCGTTCTTCAATTTTTATTAGGAACATCAGTTAAAAAACTTGTTAAATTAGTAGCGGTCAAAAAAGTTGTCAAAGTCCTTTTCTTGCACATCCACCCTTTTTTGTACTCCTAACGAACTCATCAAATGTAAGGGCTGAGGTGCCGGAATATAAAACGGGACTTTAGAGTTCATTTCTGCTTTTTAGTACCGACCCGACTTCCTCTTTGTAATGATTCGGCAGGAGCGGAGAGGAAGAGACACTTCTTCGTGAGCTACAAGCTGAAACAGCCTGTTTGATTGAGTGGATAAGGAAAATGATGACGGAGAACTCGGATTTTCAACAATGAACCTACCATTTTAATGAACGAAAGAAGCATAAAAATGGAATAAAAATTAGTCTACGTTGCGCGCACAGCTTTTCAAAACTTTACTTACTCCTCAAGCAGAAAATTAACGCGTGCATAATTTTCTGTCCCATCAACTTTTCTTTAGAATTTTGACATTTACAGTGGCAGGAACAGTTATAGAGGTCGCGGAATTCTTCATCTTATTGATTTCTTAGCTACTTAATGTCAAAAAATTTTGTGGCTCAAATGGGATTTGGAAAGGTGGAAGAGAGGAAGCACTCAATCCCTTTACTTTAATAACATTTGACATGTAGATTACTGCATTCCCATAACACGTGCAAGTCTGCTTAAGGAAAATGAAAAGATGTTCAGAGGAGAGGAGTGATACTTGAAAGAGAGTTGCCACTGCCACTCAGTCCTACTTTTTTCATTGAATCTTTTTCATTTCGCAATCCCCTTAAAATGTGTTTTCCGGAAGATGCACTCTAAATTATTAATTCATGAAACAAGAAGGTTGAAGGCAGGAAATGTTCATAAAATAGGAGAAATGAATGTGTGTTCTCGGTGTCTCATTTTTTATGTATGGCGTCAGAGGAAAAAATGTGTTTGTCTGTTTGTAGTTGATTTTATGTACTCTTCTGTGCCTGTCCTCTACTTACACCCACATTTTTGCACATGCTATGGTATTTGGATTACGTAGGTAGAAAGATAAGATAAATGTCGCTAATGCATATATACAAAGTTAACTGGCATTTTACTTACCTGAATTTCAGTCAGATCAAAGCAACGAAACTACTTGCCTCTTCGTGATGTGCATGAGGAAAATGAGAAAAGCTACGTGAAGCCGCCGCCATATCCAGGGCAAGGAAAACATTTCAAAAGTGACGCCAGGAACATTTGCAATATTGAACCAAGTTGGAGATCATCGACATGATCTAATGCACGACTAAACTATAAAAAACATTTCCCAATTCGGTATACTTCCTCTCTTCCATTTTCAGTCCAAATAAGTAGATTCATACAAGTTTGCCAAAGGTTGTATTTGTCTTCTAGTCACATTGGACGAATGAATATTATTGAGAAACACCATGATTTCGGCAAGCTGACAAAAAAGCGAAAACATAATAATTCTTTCCTTGAATTTTGTCATGAAGGTAAACCAAGATTGGAGGGGAGGAAACTGGCGGCTCGCTGTGAGAACTGTGAGGGTGCATTAGGCGCACTCTACAATTCACGGTAAAATACTTGCGTTGTTAAGACAAGTCAGAAAAAGTCTATCTCTCCACAAGGAATTCTTACTTTTAGTTATGTGCCCGCCAGAAAAACTAAACTGAGAAGAGTGGAGCGGGCACTTTGCGTCTTCATTAGATATTGTGGAATAGAAAAAAAGGACGAAGACGACATTTCATAATTTGATCGAGTCACTCACTTCACTCAACCCACTCTACCAGTGAGATTATTTTCCATGCATATTTAATGGAGATAAAAAACTGGATTTCTTTTTGGTTCGGTGAAAAACAGAGTTTGTCTACCATTATGCAGATTTTCATACATTATTATACATGTAGTCGCTATACATCACTATTTTACTGCTTGCGTTTGCGTTGTGCTGGAGGTGAAATTCCAAATTGGTATTTGCATCGGCAGAATAATAGAAAAAATGTATCATTAATATAATATATGAGATTATCTGGTCGTTTCTGAGTTTACGAACCCTCAGTAATAATAAATTGTTTCGTCCTTTTTCGCAAACGCAAAATGCTTTAAATGAATGATTGACGACTATTGTTCCAAATGTTCCGTCGTTCAATCAAAATATCTCTCCGCCGCGAAGAACAACAACAACTAGGCCTAGCACACAGTTCTTTAAACTCAACATTTTCCGTTATATCCAGAATTATAACATGATTTTTATGCCTTTTGCATTCTAGTGTAAATGACAGGTGATTTTTTGTAATTTCGCTCTTTAATTTGATCGCATAAAAATGTTGATTATGATTAACGAAAGTGTTACGGTGCAATCATCCTCTAGCGTGTAAAATAAATGAAGGAAAGCAGCAGATTTTTATAGACAGGTGGAATTATTTACCTGCGAACTTAATGAGTTTTGGTTGACGGCAATGTGAAAAACTGAAAGGGCGAGAAAAAAGCCTTTAGGTCAAAATAACAGCAGCCGCACCACCATTACGATCACCAAAAAACCACTACAAAAACCACCATCATGAGCATCATCGACGTATGATATCAGGCATTACCATCTTCTACAACATTACGTAAGTGTGTGTGTGCATGTAAATGGTTAATATCCTCGTTTTTTCAATTAATGCAAACTTGAAGAGACGTTTCGTCGTCCTTTTCATTTTTTATTGTAAAGCAACCTTCTTGATTCAATTATTTCAATTACTTTAATTAGAGAGGAATTATATGTGGTTTATAAAATGCTGTGTTGTTTCTTGCAACGTTAATTTCCTCCCAGCATCAAAATGAACATCATTAAAAATGTGAAGAGGATGCATACACAAATTTTTACCATCTTTGCAATATAAAAAATGGAGAAAATGGAAATGCATCCGTCCACGGTCGCATCAAAGCCGTGCGCTAAACACGTCCCCACAAATGCTCATAACACAACACCAGTATTATAAATAAATATGAACACTGAATAATAATATTAATAATGAGTCGTCCCGTCAAACTTCTCAAACACAAGATTTTAGCATCGACAGCACCAAGAGTTACAATGGCGAGGCGAGATTCATGACAATAATAATGGCAGGAGCAAGCAGCTGCCGATTAATTCATTTTTAGTCTTCTTCATTTTTATGCCGTAAAACGGAACGTTCTCTAAGTCGTTTGTTTGCCTTCAGTCGGTTGAAAATAGAAAGGCATAACTGAAAGGCTGCAGTATTTTGTGTGTAATAAAAATAACGTTGCGTTCGCGTTATGAAGTTGAGTGATGTGATGTAATGCTGAATGCGAAGGTTTTTTCATTTAGCCGATATGGTAATCAGTATGATCAACATGATTCTGAAACGAGTTTTAAGATTTTATACAATTACCATCACATTATTATTAGTCATATTTTAATTCCTATACTTGAGCGTGTTGTAGTAGTGGCAGTAAAAATTATTAAACTACTGCAGTAAAAATACTTTGCTCACGCAACAAACAATGACCTCAAGTTATTATATTCTAATACGGTTAGATGAGATTAAAATTACTGCTATATTTTTTCGTTCGTTTTTTTGTTTTCGAAAAACACAATAATTGTTCACAGAAGCTCACGAAGTTACCTTTGGCGCATCCATTCCACTCACTCGTATAATTCAATGTAAGGTTCGAAATGACGTGACACAATTTCCATCCTGCTTGACGGTTACTTTGTGGAAAAAATAAAAAAGTGAATTACAATTACACAGTTGGCTTCAGTGTCAACCGCATGTAAATAAAACACTTCAGGTACCATCAACATCAACAGCTTCCATTTCCAAGTAACAAATGAGTAACGACCAGTATTTGGATGTCTCCCTTAAAATATGTACTTTTCAGTTTAAACATTTCCTCTTTTGTTTTCCAGGGCGCAGTCTAAAGCGGAGCCCTGCTTTCGCACCACAATCCTTTTGTCTCCAAATTTTATTGCTTACTTTGTGTGCTCGTTTTTCCTCTCTTTTATTGTTGTACACTCACATCCACACATTATTAATGTGCGGTTCACGAGGACGGCGTATTTATAGTTCATTATAAAATATGCTCTAATGTGTGGTTTCTTCAGCCAAATTGTGCCTCTGCAAACTAAATCCAGACACAACTCAGCCGCACATTGTATTTTATGCGCCCTTTTAAAGGAGTTAAAGGTTTTTAAGTCAAAAGAATCAGTGCATTTTTCATGCGGTGAGACTCACTCATTTCACTTAGTCTCAGTCTCTTTCCATGCCGAGTGCGAGTGTCTCGCCTCCCGTTCTTCTGTTCCTGACTGATTTCATTGTATTCCAATAATAATAATAACAATCTTTTTTGAAAAGCATGAAGCTTTACTCACCTTCTCACATCCATCCATTGCCATTCTTATCGTCGCGTCGGTTGATGTCATGTGATGTGTGATTGTAATAATGTGTTTTGCGTTCAGTATGTGTGCTAGTTTTACACAACAATAGTGGAACTGCAGCTACTCCGCCAGCATTATTCATGTCGGTTTCGTATTCATTATATTTTCGGAGGTTGAACTTTGTACTCGTGCACTTTGTACATTGACGCATTCACATTCTCAGTAAGTACATATTTCGAGATGTCAGGAAAAGAGTTGAAAGGAGCCTTGGAGTGAGTGAGTGAAGTAAGCCTAGTTCACTTCTCCATTTTTTCTCTTTCTTCCCCCAGCACAACAAATGTGTGTGCGTTTAGTATGCAATACATACAACATAACCGTAATCGTATAAATAATGGTAACAATAATAATAATAATAAGAGGAATGTAGGTAGGCTTTTATTCTCGCTGCGATGTGTGAATTATTCGAACGCTTTTTCCGTGGAGCACCAGGTCTTTCTCCGTCAGCATGACGATGTGTCTGTCTTGTTTCACTGTGACATTGTGCGAGTTTCTGGTGGGAGAGGAAAGCAGGAGCAAGAGGAGAGTGACTGATGTGACTGTTCTTTGCTTCTCCTCTCCCACTTCTTCGCTGGCAGCCAATGCAAGACTGGAGTAAACGAGGAAGAAAAGAAAATTGTGTTTGTATAGTTATATATTATTTTTTCATTTGGGAAAGCATTTTCTCTCACTTCACCTTGTGGAGTAAAAAGGTTGCATTAGTACTGCATGCCATTCTTCTTCCCAAATAGTCATGAATAACAGCAGTAAAAGTCAGTCAACTAGACTTACGCGCACAATAATCATATCATATTATGTGCTTGTTATTATGTATGTACGCGCTCACACACGAATGTCTATTATGTTTTAATATAATAGTTGTATCATATAAGTAGGATGTTAACACGTCGTCCTGATATAATTTTTGGTGCTGAAAAGCACACAGTCAGCAGAGAGCAAAGGAGAGAGAGAGAGAGAAAGGAAGTAAGAGAGAAGGAGTTTAGCAGTTAGTGGGTTTAAGGCAGAAGCAAAAGCATAACATTACAGATTTTTGTTGCTCAGTGAAGTCGAGTGTCGAGTCATTCTGTCTTGAACCAACAAAAATATATTTTCCAACTTTTCCTCTGTCTGCCACAATAAGCGAAAATGTTGGAGTGAAACCGAATTTTAGTTTCTGTTGTTGCTGCTGTTGCTGTTTGCTGTTATGTGTGAGTGAAGAGAAAAGGAGGCTAAAAAGACGAGAGAGAGAGAGAAGAGAATGTGTGAGTGAGTCAATCCTCGCTCTTCTTTCTGTTGTTGTCGGTGGGCTAAAGCGTCACCTAAGTCTATCTATATAGATGCATTTATTATTATTACTATTATTACCGTTTTGCTAGCACACAATGAAGAGAAAACAACACGAGAAAATGTGGTGAATGTTTTGGAGAAACCAGAAACCGTTTTGATAAAACGATGAATTGCTTCACCATCATTGCCTTTTATAATACCTCTTCGTGAGAGACTTGCTCACATACGTACGTAAATTCAGCATAAAGTTCTACTTTTCATTCCTTTATGGAATGTATAAATGTGCATAATATTTATTGTTGTACGTGTGTAAGTAGAGATGAAAATGACGATGGAGAGAACTGAGAGAGAGACTCTCTGCTGCTCTGCACACATCTATCTACAGTAGTAGCGCTATGAATAAATTGTCCAACTGGATGTGAAGGAATAGCAAGTGAGGAATGATTAATGATGGCTCATTAGGGTGACATGTTGTGCTAGGTGGCTTGAGGCGTCTCTCTCAATGTTCGTATTATCATAACAGTGTGTGCTACCAGTAAAGAGAAAAGAGAGAGGAAAAAAGCAAAATAAGGCAACTCCAACTTTTGCAAAGAGCAGAGTAAGCCTATTTGAGCACGATGATCTACCTACACACACGCATAATGACGACAAAGGAGAAAGGTATAATACTGTATTAATATTACAACGAATATTATGATGATAATGATGATTGTCTATGTCGTAAATATTCGTTCGCTTAGCTTCTGTTATTCTTTTAATGTCATGCAGAGCATTATTTCTCCGAGATGTATGAGTTGTGAGTTGAGAGTGCAGCGGGCTTTGTGTACACAAAAAATGCTAAAACCTTCTTTTCAGTCAAGTGGTTGGCAAGAGATGCATACCACGTAAATTCATAATGATATCGAAAGAAATAGAAGACCAGAGTGCTCAACAAAGGAGAAATTCATTTTATGCATGTATGTAGTATGCTAAATATTCGAGCTGACATTGCATCGAACGATCACTCAGTCTTCTTCCTCTTCTTCGTCACTACTCACGAGAACACTGAAAACTTTTCTCTAATGAAAAACCAAACGGAGTATTTCACCATGGTGAGCTGCGAGCTAAAGGCAACCTTTCTTCCCGAGTTGCGTTTGTTTATAGACGCTGTCTGCAGTATTACGATATTTGATAGGGAAGACGACTTCGATTAGACTTTTCAGACAGCAAACTTTTTTATATGGATGCATAATATGTTAATGATAAGGGAAAAGTATTTCTTCTTTGCTCGTCTTCCCAGCTTTTAGCTATTGCTTCTCTTGTCTTCGTGTTGGCGTTCATTTTCCCAGCTCTCGATCGAACAAAAAGTCCATAAAAAGATAGACGGTGCAAGAGGAAAATGCGTTTACGCAATTCATCCACATACTTATCGATAGCGGTGAATGGGTTTATGATACTTGTAGGTTATTCATTGCCTTCTGGGTGTTTTGTACCGTTTTCTAAAGACGGAAACCTATAGCGGAAGAAAAGAAGAAAGACTGAGAAATGAAATAATGTTCTAGCGTCGCACAAGAATAGAGGAGGGAATAGCGGGCGACGGAATGTCCTTGTCTAGTGTTTGACTTGTAATAACATTTTTGGCAGCTTTTCCTTGTCCAACTTTTATACTTTATAGTTTTGTTCAATTTATTGTACAACAATTTAGAGTCCACAGTCTACCAACTCTGAATTCTGAATGTGAGCGTTGGTAATATTGTAATATTATGCTAATACAATATCAGACATGTTACCTTTTCTCTGATAGCATTGACGTGGTATTGTGAAGGAATATAAATATTCACAGCATTTTCAAACTCCAATCAATCAAAAATGTGTTTACGAGTTCTGATTATTTATTTTTCATTATCGCTATTGTTGTTATTAGATATTATCGTTATTATTATATTTTATTATATTAGCATACGACAACTAACTGAACTGAGACTCTAGCGAGAGAAACCGATGCGATGGAATCAACGTACCAAGTACGATTGTGAGTTGCATAATAGTTGAAGATGGACCCGATGTGAATTTTCTCAATGTACAAATGAGAATTATTGAGAGAAAAATTGAAGAAAGGAAGGTCCGAAGAAATAAGATTTGTGTCTGCTTTCAGGGTTACATTTCATTACGTGGATAATTTATTACATTGCATAAAAGATTAATACGTTTCGATAGAAAAAGAAGCAAAGGACAGAAAGTACTCAGCTCTTTTGCTTAGTTATTTTATTACATATGCATGACGAGAGCTTCTTCCAGAACCGATTACATTATGCATGATATTTGTTACTGCACTTAAGTTTTGCTACCTTGATCACGTTAAGTGAGTAAGTGCAATTGTGAAATCATAATTTAGTCAGTGTCGAATTAGAATTTCAGTACTGGAGAACTGGAAAAGATGAATGTGCGCTCCAGTGCTACTGTTGCTTTTCCCACTTAAGCCTCACTCATACAAAATCACAATTTAAATCGTGAAATGGAAGAAAAAACAAAGTTCTCCTCCGAAGTTGTTCTTCCTGTTGATGAGCATGATGAGAAATGATGAAGTTCGTGCCAGAGGGCTTTTTCTAATTTTCCGTACTGACAATGAAAACACCAAAACATATTATTATTATTACTGCTACACGCCAACTAACCTTACCACACGAGTAGCAATATTCTTTCTTTTTGTTATTGTTGCAGTTGTTTTTTGTTTCCTTTTGTTTTACAAGAATTAAGGTTATCTTTCGTACTCTTATCATGTAGATTAGAAGTCAGAAGAGTACAAACATGACTTGACTTGATATATCGCGAAGATACCACCAGACGCATGTAACTAACCTCCATGGTTTGCATGTAGCCAAACTGCAGTATAAGGTGTGCAAGTGTAGCTATTAATTAGCAGGTAGAGGAGATTTAGCTGGTGTATTATTATGATGACTACAAAGCAGCTCCACCATCACATCACCATTATTATCATTATTATTGGTAAAAATTTTGATTCGAGGAAATTGCATCACTAGAAAAAGCTTTTCGTTTTTCTGTCTAAACAATAATAATTTATATGAAAGTGTCCGCAGTAGATGCTGGTTTGGGTTATGATGAAGTATGGAGAAGAGGGAGAAATTTCATATGAGAGTGCGTTGTAGTGTGGTAGGTGCGCAACCAGAAGCAACTTGGCATGCAAGCGGGAGGAGAAAAGGAGGATTGGTGAAGCCAGTCAATCTACAAATTGCTTCTTGTGTCGTCGTTCCTCGTGATAGCAGAGAAAGACGAATGAGAAAAATCGGAGATGATGATGATGATGGTGGTGGTAGTGGCGATGACGGGTACCTTTACCTTCACCAAAAACAGTGGCATAGTGCGATCAAGATGATTGCTATCATGATAATTTGACAACGCTGAACGGTAACGAAGAAGAAAAGTAAAACTAGTGTCTCGCCTCAGAGTTGTTACGATTTTATAGTCCTTTTATTTTAAAACAGTCCAGAAGCCACCGTCTAAATAGAAATCTAAAGGTAGATAACACTCCATAGTATCAACGACTCCACTTGTTTAGCATGCTTCAACAGTTGTAGATTCTCCAAATCACTTTTTTGTTTAAGAGGAATTCTCGAATTTGAGGGAAATGAACTGAATGTAGTTTTAAAGTTATCAAGGATAAACTTGCACATATCTCTGCACAGAATAAACATGCGAGAGGAATATCGTAAAATGTTTGTTTTTCTCCCGTGTGTTGGATTCTGTACGTGTCTCCAGCAGTCCTTTGGCCTCCGCAACATCTTGTTTAATCTTCCTAGAAATTTTTAGAAGATTAAAAAGAAAACGAGAGTGTACAGCATCTTGCGTCTCTTCCTCTTGGAATGATTGATACGATTGTTTTTCAAACTGGCGCTAATGAGTTCTCTTACTTAAGTGATGAGCTTTGCCCTGTTTGTCTCTCTGTTTACTCCTTTCCACTCAAAATAATCTTGTTCCAAGGAGAGAGAGAGAGCAGAGTGAGTTGAGCAACAACGTAAATAAGCAAAAGTAAAAGTAAGACTAAAAGGGAGTAAACTGGATAGTCTAAGGCGTTTTCGGGATACGGCAGGGTAACGAGAGAGGATTGAGAGAAGGGACCTACATATTATTACTTATCCATAATAATGCTAGTGCAAATACAGACGGCATTAATTCGCTCAGAAAACAAATAGACATAAATACATCCATTTTAGTGTTCTTTTCTACAATCGCGACTGTTACTTCAGTACACTTTTTAGTAGTTTCCTGTTATGTACTTGACACGAGGTGCTGGTGCTGCATGTGTGCCACACAGCAGCGCTCTGGTCTAACTTGTCATATACACCCATTCAGAAAAGTGCTGAATCTCTACTCTGACTTAATGGTTTGTTGGATCCTCTGCTCGTCTCTCTCTTTTCAACCGTGGATTGTTGAAAAGGAAACGGAATGATTTTATGTGCATTATATCTTTTTCCGTTTTTGAATTTATTTCGAGCAATGAAAACCTGCAAATGTTCCTATAAACTTTATTTTTCCTCCCTTCCTTCTCCAACTCTGGTCTCTCCGTCTCTCACTCGCTCACTTTTATAGTAGTTGAAATAACCTTGTTTCTCTTATTTTCCTGTGATATTGAAAAAAAAGTGGAGAAAAGCCGACGGGGTGATGACTATAGGACGAGAAATTTTATGCTCTTCCTTCTCAGCAAGTGCTTAGCACAACTGTTTTTCTCTTCTTCGCTATGGTCTATCTGATGTGATGAGAGTGGAGAGACGCTTCTTCTGCTTCCATTCTACTCTTTAACTCGGAATTCATCCCAATTCTCAGTTTTTTGATGAAGCGTAACAAATCCCATTGTGTATTTAGCGTTTACGAAGGTACGAGCTGCGTTTTACCTTGGCATACATATATATTACTGAATCGCCACATTATTCTACGTGTACAGTTTAGTATGTATAATAAGTACATTTGCATGCAAACCTTCGAGAAAATGCGAATGAACCCCGTCAAATTGTCTGAAGATGATAAAAGGAAGGAGTAAAAAAATGGAGTAAAAGTCGCCTGGACGTATTCCTGGTTCGTAAGTTTGCGCTACCTCGTTCTTGCTGGTGGAAAATAAAATCTTTCTTGCTTGTTTTCAAGTGAGATGGATGATAGTTCCGTAGCAGTCGCTTGGGCAACCAAACTCAGTGCTCGATGTGGTGAGACTTTTCTTGGGAAAACGAGGAACCTGAGAAAGAAGAAGAGACTCTGCACCAAGCACCGCTGAGTGACTGACTCAAGTGAGCGAGTGCTTTTAAAAAGAATAAAAGCCAAGTCATGGAGAAAAACCTTGGAGTACGCAGGCAGACATGCCTACATTAAATATACATGTATGCGTATAGTAAGAATAATAAGAATAATGTCAGTATACCTCCACCATTATCACTCGGAATATAGCGAAATTTATCAAAAGTATTACAAGTAAAAGTAAACTCAACGAGCTATCATCTTCTTCATCTTCATCATCATTTGGAATCATCATCATTCCTTGGCAAAGAAAGGAGAGGCAGAGAGGAAGAGAGGTGAATTTGATGTCGTAACCAAAGCCATGTCTTCTTGCATCTTTACGCGTGGAATAAACAGACAAGAGAGAGAAAATGAGTTAGTGAAAGAAATGTATGTATGTAAATATACATAAATACTCCAGCCATCATGCATTCCTTTCGCACACATTTTCTCCGTCAGTCATGACGGACCGATCCAGTAAGTTTGTCAGAAGAAAAGCACTATTTTTTTCGCTAAAAGCTGTTACTTCTCAGAGGAGGAGAAGACGAAGACGAAGAAGAAAAAAACCTAAGTACTCCCGCTGTCTTTCTCCGACTCAGAGCATCGCGATGCTTTCAGTGCGGAGTATTAGATGAGAGAGTTTTCACAGGGAAAGAGATAGGATATTGTCTAGGAAAAGTAATGTATACACAGCTCTCCATAGTTAGAACGTGACGATACTATTTTACTACTCACTAACTTCCTCCAATTTTATGTATTACTCAACACACCCGTCTCACACTTACTTAAGTTACGTGTATTTAGTATGTGTGCACAAAGAAAGAGAAAGAGAGGAGTGAAGAGAAGAGCACACATTCAACAAAGTCACTTGCCTTTTTTAGTCTTCATCGTCGTAGCCTTCCCCGTCGTTCTCATCGAATGGAAGTAATGTGGACGAAAACTGACTTCGCTCGTTGTTATTCATAGTGCATTATATCCGCCGTGTCGGATCCATTCAAAAAAAGCCACCAGCACACAAGCTCTAGCAGAGTGCAAGTGGTGTGTGCTATCATATTTTCAGAGTCCATTTTACACCAGCTTTTACCTCAAAAACGGAGAAACATGTAAAATAATAATATAAGCAAAGGAACGTCGTCCTCAGCCTACATGCTTTACACCTATCCAGATCTAATATGGAGATTTTGCACATTTATTCGGAGAAGTCACATAAGCATAGTGCACACATGCATATGTTATGAGAAGCCTTGCGTATTTTAATATCAGGTTCGTTTTAGCCTTGTAAATATTGGATGGACCGACAGACGTGATTTTCCCTTGTAAGGAAACGCATAGCAAGGAAAACGACAATGTGTGTCGGTCTCTACACTACAGGGAAAAGGCACCCTAAATTTTCTATCAAGGAGCCCGACTTCTCTCTCCTTTCTTATTCTTCTTTATCTTGGGCGAAAATCGTCTTCTCTATCACCTGCGGCACGCTTTATAGTCATGGCTGCATTCTGCTGATGTGTGTCGTATTTTATTTGACTATTCTGCGCGACGTATTACTTTTTAGGAGTGAAATAAGTAATGATAGTAAAAGCATTATTATAGCGTCCACACTAATAGCAAAGCATTATTCCGTTTTATACATTTATTAATTAGCTCAACGTATCAGGACACGTATTTACTTCAGCCAGTCGATTTATTATCCGACAAAGCTGTCTCGGCCTTTTAGCGCTCTTTGTTGCAGTAATCGAAATGGAAACACGGAACGCCACATAAAATTCATCTAGCCTACATTTTCGAAGAGGTGAATGAAATAGAAATCATAGACTGAGCGAGCTACACTATGCCATATCGTTGTATCCACCCACCTCGAGTACTCGAACTCGTATTTATTTGCTTACCTCTATTATGCATTAGATGATTAAGCGACACACATCCCAACCTATCATCATCCACTTTCAAAGAATCCTGATTATTAATTTCTCTTGAAATACGTATTAGTGCGTTGCGTTGCTCAGTTGACTCCATGGCTTGTACCACGCAATTCACTGCTAATGGATGTATATTTATATTCAATCTTCTGCTAGCCTTGTTATTATTAGGCCGCAACGGTAATCCGCCGTCTGCACTAATGTATGCCAAAATTGAAAGTAATCGCATTAGTAAAAACTGGAAATGGAAAAACGAGTAAATTCCAAAATTCCTTTTTAAAAAAATCTTCAAATTCCACTCGTACTCCATCACTCGAGCCCTAAGACGACTTCAAAGTAAATAAGTCGCTCTCTCCTTTTTCACCGAGAGAAGCCCCTTCTGCACGATTATTGTTGTCCGTAATAAGTTCCTTTTCTCTTTGTCAATGGTACTAGTAGATAATAATAAACTATAAGGATTAACAGAAGTCTACGGCTGCCACTACACTTTTCTGTCGATTTTTGATGATAATGATGGCAAAGTTAGGTTACTTTTCTTCTCTTCTATAGAGTATTGGCTGCGCGGCCACACCATTATTATTATTTTCGGTGAAAAGCTAGGCCAAACTATACAAGCTAAAAAGCTGGATGATAATGAAGACGATGACGGGGAATGGTGATCCTCCTGATGATATGCCCACTTGAGTGAACGAGTGCATACTCAAATATAGCGCACGACGATGTCGATGTCGACGTCGATGAGAATGAACGGTTCTCCCTGTACTTTAGCGAATGTACTCGTTTCTAAAACCGTACATTATTATTTCTTCGTCTCTCTGAGGCGAAAGAAGAGAAAAGCAAACTAAAAAGCTGCAGATACATGCCTACACGAGAGACAAAAGTAAAATAGGTAATTCAGCAGTAGCATTAAAAAGGAGTCGCTTTACCGGTTTATAGCTTAGTTTTCGGAAACGGTCCTTGTCTGGGCCTGAGTGTGTAGTTCATTTCAGAGCAGAGCAGTGGTCGCATTTAGTTGCTCAGTGTGCCAAAAAGGAAGCTAACTAAACGAAATTGAGAAGTGGATCGTAGCAGTGGAGTATTATTTTTATTATTGCTTACTTAGTTAAGTTTACTGACTAAAAACTTAAAAGGTCCCTCTGTACCGATGATGCACGGTGCAGTGAATGAATGTACAATAATAATATCTATTTTGGGTATTATTACTTGTTCTAAATATTAGTATTGCTCCCAGCGCCATTCGAACGCAAGGTAGATTCATTTAGGGACACGGGCACGGAGTAGATACTGAAGCAGATAGTTGAGTTAGTATTGGAATGGAATAAGGAGAAGCATAAGTGGTTTCATGTCACTAATCCATTTGGGAAACTCATCTCTCTCATTCGCTCCTTCTTCTTCCTCCTTTCTCTGTCTTTCTCACCAGCTCACCACCGCCACTACAAGAGGAGGGACTTACTTCTCTGGCCCTACTTTTATCCCACTCTCTGCTCACTCATGTTTGCCATCATAATGATGACACTGTGACTTGAGAAGTACTTTTCTCTTGTAAACATTTTACAAAATGAAATACACTCTCGAACGAATGCCGACATCAGAGCGCTGCTGCTAATAAATACGACCCCACTACCTCATGCACAACCATTATTACCCACCATTGTGCTGCTTTCCGTTTTTAACTAAATATTTTATTGTCACATTTTCTCCCCTGTAACAAATATCCGTGGAAACATAACGGCAGAATTAATACTCTCGTGTTTGAATGTAATAATAATTCTTTCTTCCTTTATATGCTTCTCGATGGGCATAGTTTTTTCCATTCTTTGCAAAAATAACAATAAATCTCTGTTTTTGTTTACAACAACACTCTGCCATGTTGTTGTTGATAAATTATGATGATTTGAGTTAATCCCCAGCAAATACGATTGCATGCCTCTTGCACGGTTGACAAACAATGTCCTTAATAACCCGCAATAATATTTAATGCGGTGACATTGACTTACCGGAATTTTTATTACGGTTCATAAATACGGAAAACTTCCCATGGTGTAGATGGGAACTCCGATTTGCACAAAAATATTTCAATTCAACTCATTTTTTCAGCAAAAAAATGGATGGTAATAAAACTGTACTTTTGCACAAGCTTGTAAAGTAGGTGAGCATTGTAACAGTGAAGAAATGATGACGATCATTGAAATTCATCTGTCTTTATTACACCAAGTGCAACGTGCAATAACAGCAATAAGTAAAAAAAAGTTATTAACTCTAGGAAAAAATCTCTTTTCATTCATTCATAGCCATCTGAAAGCAGGCACCCTCGTCGTATTTGTGTTGCTTAACCACAAAAAAGGAACACTTTCAAGAATTTTTTCCCATCGTTTTACCGCATTTTCGATTTTATAGTGCCGCCAGCCACGTTTTAACAATGCAATCATGTAATATTAATGTAATGTAGTAGCAATTCGCCGTGTGATAATAATATTCTTATGATGAGATTTATTATATCATCGGGAATTGTCTTGAAACGCTTTTGTCGGAATCCTTCAACTTGGAGTAATAAATACAACCTGAAAAAAATATTACATGCAGTAAGTGATAATCATGTAGTGTGCATCTTTACACCTTTATCCAATAATCTTTTTACAGCCCTTTTCATGCACTTGGCGCACCAAACAAGCGTAGGAACAGGCTTATTCATTTCCGGTTTTTCCTGATATGCAGTAAAATCGCACATAATCTTTTAAATTCTTCGACAGCACAGCTGAGCTAGAAACGGTGACGTCGGTCATTTCAGAGTAATTATTGAATATTATGATTATGATGAAGTGAAACAATCAGATAAAGAGTATAAAAACTAAATTTTCGTGCAATTAGCAGCAATAACGAGTGATTCCCGTTCACCGTTCGCCCTTTCTTTTTTTGTGCTATTCTTCAGAATGGTGTGTGTGTGAGAGCATATTAGTTTGATGGATAACATCATTAAGAACACGGTTACATTGCTCATGAGGGTTAATAATTCTTCTCGCGCGACCACAAGACTCCAACGCGCTCAACAAAACAATCGTTTTGTCTTTTTCTGTTTCAGTTGCTGTTGCGGTAACGCCGACGATCATGAAGACGATGTCGTGCTCAAGTGAGCTGGCACGTTAAATACACTCAATTCGGTTTCTCTAATATAATTGAAAAATCCCGTGTTTCATACGGTTTTGCGGTTGCGAAATGTGTATGGCGTAAACAATTTTTTAAATGAAAGAATAAATTTACAAAAAGTAAAACATGAAATCTCCTCTAATGGTTTTGTAGCTACGTGACACAATCCACTGTATAAATTTCGTTCAACACGAAATCATTATTTATTAAGAAATAAAATATCAATCTTTGCAATGCTACAAACTTTTGTAAAGTTCAATGAATTTCAAAACGCAACAGTTTAGGGAAATATGGCAATTTAAATTTTTCGAACTTTCAATTGTCTCTAGTCTGCAGTTTGGTTTCAATCTTGTGAAACTGTATTATTCTTGATTGATGTTAGCTGACATGTTCACCATTTATTTATTGTGGCTCATGGCTTTGGTGATGTTCACTAAAAAAAATGTTTAAAAATGCCGTGGTTTGGGAAAAAGTATGTCTAGGTTAAGACTTGCAATAATGGTTGTAAATAATTGGCCAAAAAGCAGACGAGTCGACTGCTCAAAGAAGAAAAATCCGTACTCAAGACAGTAGTGGAGTGGGTGTTAAATATATTTTGTAGGTGATGGTGATAATGGTGTTTCTTGCTGTTTTTGTCTGAGTTGTAAAAAGAGGAGGTTTTTGTCCTGAGTGAATAATAGCAGGAGAAGTTAGTTACCTCACAAAAAATGAGAATAGTTAAACTCCTGAGAAGTTGTAAATGAAATGCATATGATTATTGTATAATGTTCATGCATACATTCATTTTTGTTCCTTGTCATTATATTTCTTTTCTTTCGTGTAAAAACCATGTTTGCAAGTTTACATATGAAACGGAACACATATCATCCTCATGTGCTTACAAAATGCGTACAGATTTCTCTGAAAACATTTCTGTTCTTGAAGTAACTCTCGTTTTGTAACTCACTCAAAATGTAGTCCGCTGGTTGTTGTGGAGCGCGGTAGTAGTAGCAATAAGTTTAAATTCCCTGGCTGCCATCAACGTCGTTGTCGTAATAGTAATAACGGCCGAGTCGGTTTTTTCCACTTTTCCTTTGTGAATGTGCAGGGTTGGGGGCACGACGAGCTTGAAAGTGTGATATGGAAGCGTTGTTCAGCGTGTACTTTACGTTTTTCTGCTGGCATCCAACTTGATAGGTGTTTGCTCATTCCGTTCTGCTGTAATGTGATGTAAAACTGGCGATGATGAACAGAGGATGGAGCGAGAGAGACAGAGAAAAGTAGATTGACAGCACACATCTTTTTGGGCATGGGATGGGTTCATCTTGAATTTTTATTATGAACTTTAGGGCATTCGCCCATTAAATAAATTATCTGCAGAGTACAGTTACAAAAAGGAAAAAGACATTCTATTGTTGTGACTTTGTCTTCTCTGCTCCTTTGCTCAATGGATGTTTGTGTTGTATGTGTGCTTGGAAGCATGATGCATGTAATTTTCTGAAGGTTTTTTGTTGGTATTGTTGCAGTTATTATTATGATTATTATTATTATTATTATTAATGCTGTGACTTGCTCCATTATTTCTCACCACTGCTCTGCCATTTTCCTCTACTTGTTCTAAATCGGTTTGTCATGTTATCGTCCTTACGCACGAACTGACTGACTGGTGAGAATGGAATCCTTGAACAATGTCCGCCTTGCCATGTTTGACTCTTCGTTTCTACATTCCTGCATTCAAATATATACAAATTCACATTCTGTTTTCTTCCCTTTTTAAACTTGTGCTGTAATTTTCATTCAATCAAAATAAATCTGCATAAAATATTTAATAAGAATGGCTCCCAAGGAAAGAACGTCTTTATTTCTCAGCTGCCCTGCAACACGATGACAAGAAGGGACACATGCATGCATCCAATTATCCCCGTAACAATGGCAATAACAGTTTTGGAAGTGACTATTTAGGTGTATGTTTTGTCAAAACTTTGTACAATGTTTTGTTCTGTCTTAATGTAATTACCAATTCTCTCATTTAGTCTCGAAGAGACAAGACGAAGGAGAGAAGGCGAGGCCGCCCTGCTTTTAGCATTCAATTGAGGTTTATTAAATAAATGACCTGGAGGAGGGATTTAAAGAGCACATGCTGATAAATAAATGAGCATCATAAAAACACATTACGCTTGCTTGAATCATATTCAATAATAAATCTCGAGAAAATAACATTGTAGCATGGGCCTACCTTATGTAGCACATAATACGAGCACTTCCAAGAGCAACTCGTAAGCAAATGCGCGTATAACTTCCGTTGCTATAATTTCCTGTTGAGAAACTATATTAGCTAATACATAATATTTATTGTTATTATTATGCCTATTCATTTGAAGAGAGGAGTGAGGAAGAGATAGGGCGAGTGCGGAGGCTTGACTTAAATAGCTTGGTGTAATGCCAGCAAAGCTCTCTGCGCCGCTCTCCTTTCCTCCTCTCCTCCGCTCATTCTGTTTTTTCTCTTTTTTCTTATTATTACATAAAACGTATTTTACGAGCTTGTTGACTTTCTCGGGTGTTTTGAAAGCAATCTGAAATATGAGCGTGAACTTAATGAATTGAATTTTGTTTTTGATTGATGTTACAGGAAGTGTGGAAGAATCGGTGTAGTCACACAGTGCGCTCAGTGCCCTGACACAAGATGAGTGCTTCTGCCCATGGCGGTTTGTTCCTGGTTCTTGTGTTTGTTCTGTGCAATCTCGTTCCGCTGGAGTATGCTGAAGGTAAGAATTACCGCACAAAGTTTTCAATTCAATTCAATCGAGAGTTTTGCTCATTTTAGTTTAGTGTTTTCATGAGTCTTGTGCGTTGTTGATTGTGTTCTGGCGCTATGAGGGACACAAGAAACAGCATAAAACCATCAACCAAAATTTACTGCTACTTCACATATACGTAATAATATTATTTCCTTGCGACTAATGCATTTAAAGAGACTAGAAAGACCTTTAAGTTGTTTGTTGTTCCCGTCTGCCTCACGTCACATCTCTCCGTGAAATAATGTGCTCTTCTCCCCATCAAAACAACGCATCATCCCAGTCCTTCGGATATGACTACGACGTTCCTCAGATCTCGTTTTCTTCTCCTCCATCCACCACCTTGAAAGGCAAAATCATTCGTATCATCTTCATAATGATGATGAACATCATCGATATACGCATAGTATTAGTGTCATCAAGTTCAGGTTTCCTCTTCGACTCATGTAAATAAAGCTACTTGATACTCTCCATCATGCATGCCAACATCATTAAATATCATCAGTTACAAGAGCAGCATTGACTCTCATCTTAGTTGACTTCCTTTTGCGAATCATTTCGCTCAATTTTCCCTGCCATCCTTGACGTCCCATCAGGACATCATCATCAACGAAAACGAAGTTCATCTAAGAGGATGAATTACCAAAAGGATTCTCTTCTCTCTTTTTCCATTTTTTCTGCGTCTCATCGCAAATTTCTAAGAGAGGAGCGCATTGGAAGACAAGGATGGTGGAACTTACTGGCTCATCTTCTACCTGAACACACCGACGAAATTTACATGCGTATTTATTTTCTGGTGGCTGAAATGCTTTCTGTGACGGCAATTCAGGTTTTTGATTTCGGTAATTGTATGCAAGCTCATAATGTAATTATCATGTCGATATGTGATACACAATGAATATTATCTGGCTTCTAAAGAACGTCACAGAACCGTCAACATCATCCTAATCATATCATAATGAAACGAGAAAAGAAATCCCACAACCGAACATTTTTATTCCTAGAATTTTAATAAAAATAAATTCTTATTATTATGGCAACACTGGCCTGACTGGGATTATTATTCAGTCGTAGGTAAACTTCAGTCATAACCATGTATGACAATGGTATTAGTGCAGCATTCACAAGCAGCGCAAAACATTTTCTCTTCTTTTATTTTCTCGCGTCAAGTCATTGAAAACTAACATTTAACTTTTTTTCTTATTGTTATGATACGGCAACTGAAATGCTAACAATAATCATCATTATCATAATCCTTTTTAGCTCTAGTCATCGCCATCTAGTTTACTGCGTTGCTTTGTTGTAATTGTATTATTTTAATAATACATATTGTGCCCATTGTGGATTATTATTCAGTTGCGTAGGATGCAGAAAAATGTAGTTTGTGTCTTGTAAATATGTGTGTGTACTAAGTGGTTACTGACACTGTTAAGCTGTGTACTTTACGTTTTGGCAATGTATCGTCAATAATAAATGAAGAGTCGTGACAGTGGATCTTCACTTGTTGCTTCTTGTTCTTCGTCCGCAACGCAAAATAAAGACTGTTTGTCTGCTTTTTATTTTACTATGCGAGACAGCTTAGATTCTAAACAAAATTCTATCTTTTAAAGGGATCCGATTTTTTGGTATTGTCAAATATGAGCATCCTATCATGTAGTTCGGTGAGTATTTGAACGATTATTATTTTCTACAAGGACTGTCCCATTTTTATCATTTTCGGGATGCTCATTATTAGTCTTTCTATTTTGACTATTACCTGCAGAAATGAACAAGTGATAAAATTGAAGTGTTCAACAGCAATTGTAGCATGTTCTCACATATTATCATTTCCACCCTTGCATTTAAAGAATAATTGACGGCTGATTTCACGCCATTACCATGTCTCTTTATTTATGAACACTTTTAATTTTATGCTGCTAAATAAATTAATGCTCAGAAACGTTTGGTGAGCGCATCCCTGATCAGATAAATTATAGTCATTAGGATATTTATTTTCTTGCAAAATTCTCTCCTCCCCTTCATTATCATTGTCCTTCCAACAAACAACTACCGCTCATGAGTTCTTCGCTCATTATAACAACATCCACTGTAACTTACTATGACATAAACCAAATGGTAAATGAAAAGATTCTATTGTTACGTACAAGATTTTAATTTTATCTCACGACAAGAAGATGTTTTTAAACATAAAACAGAAACTCGAAAATTAAAATGTACGTTAAGGCCTTTTTACTTTTATTAGTCAATTGTGGGTTGACGGTTTTAGTAGTGATGTGATGCGATAATGCAGCCCAGACTAGGGCGACCTACAATCTCCTCCCATGTTAAAAGTGACAACCTCATGGTTTTCGCTGAAAATTTGTTACCTGGGGT